>BQNB010114155.1:0-21809 GCA_026074375.1 Tanacetum coccineum
TTTTAAATGAAGGAGGGTTTCAAATCCAGTTTTGCTTAGATTTTTTTCTAAAATACCTTTGGGATCAATTGTTTTGTCAACAATTCTTCCTTCATGAATAGGTCGACAAGTTATTTTTAGATATGGTGATTTTTGAGAAGAGTTGGTGTGACTAAGAAGGTAGGATTTATTTGGAGTTAAGGAAATACGAGTTTCTACGCATTTGTGTTTATCTTGAGACATTTTCTTTCATCTAGCATCATAAAGAGCATTTTAGTGTGTATCATTCATAATTTTTAATATCCATTGGACAAGTGTCTAGTGTGTGCCTATTTGCAACAAATGTGGAGTAACAGTGAACTCGACCTAGAAATAAAATTCTAAGAGTTAACCCAAACGCTTCTTAATTTGATTTTGCTCATCTAAACATGTCAAAAATTACATATGAATTATGTATCTCGAATTTTGTTCATGAGATCATTATGCATGTGTTTAAAAACATTTTAAGTTGTATTAACAATGCATAAAAACAATTTTATTGTGTTCCTTGTCACACCCCCAAATAGGGTCCCTTCTGATTTGGCGTCCGGGGGCGTGACGTCCATGGCTATTTCGAGTACAAAGCATAAAGAACGACCTCTAAGGGTACGTTTGAAAAATAAACACCGTTGCATAAATTTAAAATATTAATAAGTTTACATCAATCAAATTTAAAAGGTTTAAAAGACAACATGCGGAAGCTTAAATAAGTTCAACAACGGTATTTAAGATAAACATGGATAAAATCTGGAAAACTGGTTCGGCAATAGACTTCATATAGTTCAAGCAACAACATCCATGCTAAGCACCTGAGAAAAACATGCTTAAAACGTCAACATAAAGTTGGTGAATTCATAGGTTTAGTTCAAACGATGTTATAGTGGACCACAAGATATCAAAACGTATGCGACAGTTATAACAGATACAACTTCACATAAAAAGGTATTTACGTTGCACTAAGCTCATGACACTGAAGCTAATAATGAAAGATAGCATGTACATTGCTATAAGTATTTGCTTGCCCTTACAGGTGTCCGACCAAAGACCACCTAACCAGTTTCGACATGACATATATCCGTTTATCGGGAGCCCCGTGGGTAGTGAGCGCTACTCACCCGGATAGGGATAATTAGTCCCAATAGATCTATTTATTCACTCGCGCTCCCTCGACCGGTCCTCCGGTCAAGAAATTGACAGTTCATGATAGTTCGGGCAATTGAGGTCTAAATGCTACTTAGGCAACACGTAAATAGGGAAATCTCACGTATAGTCCTTGTGTCCAGTTTTAAAAACAAGCAATGTTTCTCACCCCAAGTATAAAACATTTATTCAAAACGAGTAAAAGAGTGGGGCTATGAACTCACCTTGATTTAGTGAATTGAGGTAGTGAATAGTCTAGAAATAATTCACTCGGTAACGAACGACGATATACGAAAGCAACCTATGAAATGGACGTTTGATTTAATATCGGATCGAAGTGAATTTATGGAAAATGCATAGGTGTATACTAGTGTACTTTTGTTAATATATATCTAAAAATTAACGTTTGTGATCGTGTAGTAATAAAATGTTTCCGTAAGTAAATGGGTAGAAATAATATGTATTTTAATATTACATAGATATATAACGTCTAAGTAAAAATATATATTTTATATATATTTTTATATATATATTGTTCGTCACTTAATTTAAATTCTCGTATCTCATTTTTGTCAAACATTTTTAATTATTATTTATGCTTTCTAAATAATTTCTAAGTATAAGATTTTTACAAAATTTTCGGCCACATGACACGTTGTGTTTTACTCATTTTTTAGCGTTGACTTTATCAAAAACCAATTTCAAACCACTTTCAAATCACAATTTACAATTTATAACTCTATAACAATCGTTTTCCATTCTAAAACAAGTTCTAATAAGAGTCACTAAAACTCTTATTGGGCTTTTAGGCCTAATAAGCCTTTAAAACGCCAAAGTACGAAATAAATAAGTCTGATATACTAAAAAGATAACAAACAAGTTCTAGGTTCATCAATAAGCTACCACAAGCTTATAATAAGCCAAGACATAACAAGCCGAACCCATAAGCTTGCACACAAGCTTGGGCCGTGGCTATGGTTGTGGGTGACGTGGGCTTAAGGGCCCATTAAGCCTTATTTGAGCTTATGGGTTAAGTCAAATAAGCTTAATGTTTCATCCTTTTGAAAACTAGCCAAATACAAGTATATTATTTATAAGTTACAAAAGTAAATCTCAAGTAAATATTTCTTTATGTTTTCTATTTTACACGTGTACATATATACATTAAACAAGCTCCAAAATAATCAAACAAGCTCTTAAATAAGCTCACAAATATAAGCCGAATACAATAAGCTTAAAAGTACAAATATTATTACATGAAAATAACCACGATCACAAAACTATGATTTCCTTATGTCCCTTTTTATAAAATTCGAACCATATGTATACCTTTTTAAGGTTTATGTAGTTTCAAAATCATTCTTTTTACAAAACAAGTTGTACAACAAAGGTTTATGCATCAAGAGAAGTAAGGAAGTACAAGTTATTTGAAGATTTGAAGACTTACAAAGAAGAATGGTTTTTAGAGGTGAACAAAGATCAAGAACAACCCAAACGTTGTTTATTTTATACCCGAATGATCTTAAATGATCAAACCTTCAACTAGTCTTCAAATGTAAATGATTGAAAGTGAAAAATGTATGGATTTGTATGTGTTTGTGTTTGTGCCGTGTGTTTTAGAGAGAGAGAGAGCACAAGAGAATGTTTTTGGTGTGTGTAGGAAATGAATGAGAATGAAATGATGTTAACTCAAGTTATAATACAAAGTTACACATACACACTCACACATATGTGTGTGTGCGTCGGCTAGGGTACAAGAGGAGAAGGGGACCAATTTGATCCACCTATGAAACAAGAGCTAGGACAAGTTGGTTCCAAGAATGGTGGAATGTTGTCTAGGAAATTCAAATGATCAAAATGGTATCCTAGGAGCACAAGGGGTGTTTGTTCGACGCATATATGAGCCAGGGGGGAACCAAAATGGTCTCAATTATTTTTGGAAAGCATAGTGCTCAAAAACATTTAATTTCCAAAGGTCTTGCATTGATGCTCAAATATATAAACTTAACTTAACGTATCACGTAGTAACGAAAGGAATAACGGCGTTACCAAAAATCACGAAACTTTAAATATTGCTCAGAAACGTAAAAACGCGGCCAACGCCAAAATACTACAACGATAGGTGTCCCAGTTCACTCCCGGAGACGATTCTCAGATAAAAGCGGGAAAACTCCCCGGTTAAACGTAAAAGCTAAATGAAACTTTTAAAAATTCAAATTACTAATCCAAAACGGCTAAATCATTGAACGGAAATTCTCGGGGTGTCACAATTCTAAACCTGGATTGGTGACAAAAGTCATTGAAGAGGATATTTTCCCTTTTATCCAAAGGACGTCGAAGACTTGGATGTTGCCTCGTTTAAAGGCCAACAATGCTAACTGGAGCTCATGGATATCAAGTCCGTTCCATCTCTTTTGTAATTAGTATTTGTTTTTGCTTGTAGCCTTGGATCTTGTTTCTCTTTTGTTGCTTTTGTTCCTGTTCTTTTTTATTCCTTCTCGGAGTCCTCTCTTAATATATCTTTATCTTTTAAAAAATGATCTGGGTTTACAACCTACTCCGGGTAAATTAAATCGGGGCGGGGTGGCATTTAACTCCCCGGGTTTTAATTAAGTAGTCGGGCCGGATGCTAGTCGGGTCGGGTGCATTTATGAGCAATCCTGCTCTTTAAATAAAAGGTATAATCTACTCAATCATATAACTAACGACTAGCCTAATGACACCCTGCTAGTGGTGTAGTGACCCCACCATTAATTAAAAATAAAGATGCAACTCATCAGTCATCAGAGCATACGGTGTAACAACGTAGGAGCTTTCGCCACTCCTATGTGGCAGCCAAACGGTGATTGCCACGACACCCCGAACCTTAGCCACTTTTTCGCCATGGCATTTTAGCCGAATTTCCAACGCGCAAAGAGACAAAAAAAGAAGAAGCCAACGGCTAGTAAACGGTAACATTTTTCAAAATGAATTTTTAAATTTTTTTTCCACCTTTTTCATTATAAATACATACCCTCATTTCACTTTTTTAAACACAAAAATTACTCTATTCTTCTAATAATTCTATCAAAAAAACACAAAAAAATGTCTCAAGATCCAAATGAGCAAGGGTATTTCACTAACCTTCTCAATCCGAACTCGTCATACCAACAAGAAATTGGCTCAAATCCGTCTACACCATCATCACAACGCTCACAATCGTCGTCGTAATTCCAACAATATCCCGGTTTTGGTACCCAATATTCTACGGCCATACCGCCACCGGAACATATTTTCCGTCAACAACAACAAGCGTTTTTTAACCACCAACTCAACAACCAATTCCAAAATTTCCAACAACAAAAAAAATGCTCCATTCCAAAATCTCCAAAAACAACCAGATGATTTCCAACAATCACAACCTCAACCACGTTTCAAAGAACCACAACCTCAACCACCCAAAGATAAACGTAAAAAATGAGTGGCGAAACGAGCGACGGTGGATTTAGTTGATGAGAACGATGAGGAAGAAGAGCCTATTCGACAGTGATGGCGCCGCTTGGCTCACGTGAAGAAGAATTTTGATAATCTGAGAGTGTTGTGATCGAAACATTTCGATGAATGGCCAATTGCGTAGACCCGGACGATCCGTGGATTGTTTTGGTTGCGTCTGATTATGGTATGATTCAACACTGGCTATCCACCCAAGGTTTATCGTTCAAGACCTATGCTCAGGGTAAATGGTACCTAGGATCAACGAGTGTTTTGCCAAAAGTTCAACGCTTATATACAAGCATCTTGAACGTAAAAGGGGGAGGAAAATGAGGCGGATCACATCAAGGCTGCAAAGATAACTTTTGCAGCTCAACAGCCGACGGGGAGAAAGTTTCAACTCGAGCATTGCTGGCGTATTTTAAAAGGTCACTCCAAATGGGACGCGCCGAAACCTCTTGATACGGAGGATCACACCGAAATTTTCGGTCCTGATGTGAGACCTCGTCCCGCGGGAAAAAATCGACCCGCAAAAAAGACCAAATCTGAAACGACGGGGAGCACCGGGGGAAGTGCATCGGGGGTAGGGTCTTTTAATTCTGATTATGTATATGAGGACTTATAAGCGCAAACTACAAGCTGGTAATTTAGGATAATATACGCAATACGAGGACGAAGAAAGAAAAAAGAAAGATAATCTTCTCGTGGGTGGCGATGATGGGTTCAAAGAAATGGGTTTCTCTACGATTGATGTTGATTTGACCTTGCCGGAAATGGAACTAAAGCGTGCCATTATCGAAAAGAGACAAGAAAAAATCTTTGCAAAATATGCTCAACAGTGACCGGATAATAATCTAGTTTTTTTATGTATTTTTTCCGTATTGTATTTTTATTTTCGTATTGTAATTTATATTTTTATTTAAATGAAATAAATTTAGTTTGTGTGAAATATTTGTGAAAAATAATAAATTGATGAGTGATGAGATTCAAATGGTTAAAATATGGTGTGTAAGGATTTTTTAGCCACTACACCCCTTGCTGATGCTCTCACACATACACATACATTTCATTTCAAACTGACCAGAAGAATCGTCAACTCCAAAGAAAAAAATGGAGTCATCATCCTTGACAACTAATCAATCCATCATCAACGTCACTGCTATATGCGGGTCTTTACGCAAAGGCTCCTACAACCGGGGCCTAATCCGGTCCGCTATTGAATTAACCAACCAACCATCATTAATACCTGATATGTCCATAGAATACGTGGAGATATCACCACTACCTATGCTCAACACAGATCTTGAAAAAGACGGAAAGTATCCACCTGTAGTGGATGCTTTCCGTCAGAAAATTCTCGAGTCAGACTGCTTCCTTTTCGCGTCTCCAGAGTACAATTACTCGGTTACTGCACCTTTAAAAAATGCTATTGATTGGGCCTCTAGACCACCAAATGTATGGGCTGATAAGGCTGCAGCTATAGTAAGTGCTGGAGGTAGTTTTGGTGGAGGAAGGTCACAGTATATACTACGTCAAAGCGGCGTTTATCTAGATCTTCATTTTATAAATAAGCCCGAGTTTTTTCTCAACGCGTTTGAAGATCCACCTAAGTTTGATGAGCAAGGGAACCTTATTGATCCTGCAGCTAAAGAGAGATTGAAAAAAGTTCTTTTGGCACTCAAAGCTTTTACTTTGAGACTCCGAAACAAGTGATTATTAAGCTGTTTTGATTAATAATGATGTTTGTAAACTTTATGCTTGTACCAATTGGGTTGATCTGGAAAATAAATTCAGCTATTAATTAATCTATTATATTCTGTTTTCAGTAACATATAGTTTACTCCAAAATAATAAAAATAAAAAATGACATATGATTGCATATTACTAACAAATTATATTTGTTAGGGTTGTCATAATCAAAGTGAAATTACCTTTCTTATCCATGATTTATATGTTAGAACATTGAAATCCGTAGATTGTGATGTATACTAAGACATAATTTATAAGGATTACTAGAAATGAAATCCTAATGGACCTTAAGCCCACAAACAGATGTCTAAGCATTTCATTCTATCAGTTGTCCCAGCCTTCAACAACCAATCCTGTGTTTCTGTGACGAAACGAGTAAGTGTCATACTTACTGCTCTCTATCTTTCTGTTGCACCATTACTTTTAGCTCATATGCGTCCCTTAAATTGTGCTCTTAAAACATTACAGCTGTTGGGAGTTGCATCTACGAGGGGTATGCTAATACTTCTCGACCGGATGGGCATTCCCCTCATCCCTGGCACTTCCAGCAGCATAAGTCAGTAGCTTTGCTACCTTTTATGTGCGTTAAGGTGTCTGGACGCCCAAGTCAGAAACAGGTCTTAAGGCCAGAACACACATTACGACATAATTAGAGGAGCTTGGCTTTGCGGCTGGAGGCCTCGGAGAGAGGAATGTCATGTCCGGCGAGAAGTTTGAGCATCCCCTCGGAGTTGCACTCACCACACTGTAATGTTTCAAGAGCACAATTTAAGAGACGCATATGAGCTAAAAGTAATGGTGCAACAGAAAGATAGAGAGCAGTAAGTATGGCACTTACTCGTTTCGTCACGGAAACACGGGATTGGTTGTTGAAGGCTGGGATTGGTTGTTAAGTCAGTATTGCTACTCCGAGTTCACTAGACGGGCACCCGTTTCCATGGGTAATTGATAGAATGAAATCCATCAAAAGGAACAACTGCATGAATAGATGTTCTAAATATAACACCATAACTTGGAGATTTCCATAACTATTATTGTAATGAAACAGGACATCAACATACGTTCATATGTTTTCTACTTTAAGTTGATAATTATATATAGAAAAAGTTACGAGTATACTCTATTTGTCATCACGCTATTTATCCTCTCAACCCTTCACATAAGTTCTTCAAACGTCTTCCTCGTACCTTTGATTCTATCTTCACCTCTGTTCCCTTACAAACACAAACGAAAAGAATAAGAGTATTAAGACCAATTCCAACGTATATCTACTTTGTAGCAGTGACAATAATGTGAAAGAAATTGGAGCAAAGGGTATTCACCTGTTAGATAGCTTGCCGCTTGTGTTAACACCCAACACGTCATCCGCTTGTTGATGCGAGTTATTCTCCATTATCTGCACGCATGTATATATCAGTCGTAATGGCCAATTTTCAATGTAGGTTGCTATGTTAAGTATTATTAAGTTTTAATATTTAACAGGATATATACATTTATGGTTAACAATCTTTAACTTTTGGGCTGTTTCCTAGAAAATGTGAAGGAAGAAACATCATTACCTTATTAACTCCAGCCATAAAAAGGGCAACACAGACACCATGTGCGATTGCACTGCGACCCTTCGCACCATACATCAATGCGCCCATGAATACAGCACCAAAACCTGCCGCTAGACTGCAATGACATACACAGATAAGTACGGGATAATATAATCATGCTATCTAAATAGGTTGTAAGCATTTATCTAAAGACTCAAGTCAAGGTCAATATAATCTATTAGATATTCATATCACATATAAATCTTTGATCGAAAATTGTTTCAAAACAGGACTGTGTTTCAAGCTATCATAATCTATGAAACGAGCTGCAAGGGAAGTGTCTGAAGGTTTAACAATTAAATGATTTGAGTTTTGGGCAAGTCTGGGTGGTAACTCATAAACGAATATAGTTGATTATTGAGAATTAAGTCAGAATAACTAACTGTGTGTATATGGCTTCATCTATTGCACATCCGATCAAACACCCCTTAAGCTATTGCATAGTAAGTTACTATCTACGACTCCACTGATAGCAGATACTCTTTATATTGGCTTTGAATACAAGAAAAAATAAGTAATAAGCTTACGATGTCTGAACATCCTCCTTGCCTCTTGATCTTGTCATAACGCTATGTATGCATTTGTAAACTCCGGACATAACAGCCACATTACGAGCCTGCACTAAGGGAGTCCCGCCCCTTAAAAGAGCCGGCATCTGTGCATACAACAAAAGATTTTTAAAAACAACATAAAGGTCTAGATACATGAACTTCAGACTCAAAAACAAACAAATACAATGTAAGAGCTAAAAGTGCTCTTTTTTAATAACATGGAGTGAAAAAAATCCGCAGAAAAAAGCACCAAAAGTATTAGAACTATTATGTGTGCAAATTTAGAGCAATGCATAGTAACAAGGGAATTGCAGCACGAATTGTGCAAATGCTATGAGTACGGCTAAATAGTTTAGTCTTTCAAATTTAACACGTGCATAGACGAAACAATTGTAGTGACATTAAGGTCAAAAGTCGTAGCAATCCTTCCACAAACATTAGAGTATTAGTATGATTGTTATGACCCATTAGAGTGCCCTTTGATGTTCCCACATGGAGAACTTGTTTGGCATGGCATCAACATCTTCGGTCGCCGCTCTTATTTCTCCTCGAAGTGTCACAAAAGACGAACAATTATTGTCATTGGAATAGAATGTCAAGAGAATGACTTTTTTTTTAATTTTGCCAAATTATAATACTTAGGTGGTAATATTAATAACAGTTTATCTTATTACTAACAAGAAATCCAAATAAAAGTAAGACAATGAACAAAAGCATGATTATTGCATGATAGTGGGGGCTGACAAAACCCCATTTCACAACCTTCTGTAAATTGCCAGCACAGACACATTTTATATTTGGTAATCATAAGACAGTATTGTAAACTATATGACAACCCAGAACGTGCGTCTTTTACAATGTGGGGAGGAATGGCAAAAAACTCTCTTGAAGAGACATTTGAACATATGGTAAAACCAGTGAAGCTTGCTGTAAGCTTATGTCGGGTTAAAAGGTATGATGACGTATAGTAGGCATACCAAGCCTCCGGGCTTGGGCCACACTATCACTTGGGCTTGTTTGGGCACCACAATTCAGCAGTCATGGGCGAAATAAACCCAAATCCCTGCATTGGTCACTGGCCCTGAGACACTGCAAAACGGTCCGAGGACAGATATAGGATACTTCCGTCCACGGAAAAGCACAGCGTCCGTACAACTGGTTATACGCGAGCCTTATCCGATAAGGGACCACTTGCGCCATAACTAAAACAAACGAAATATTAGAACCTATATTATTTCATTCGCTTATAAAAAGAGACACTCTCGGACACAATATGATTAGTAACGTTTTTTCTCAACTCTACATACACATACTTTCTTTCTCTACATGTTTACTTACTTTTACGCCGGAGTCTAACCGTAGGCCACGTCCTCACGGTAAGACTAACAGTTATTTGATTGTGACCAGAAAATCATAACTTCTCCTGCTTCTAGTACAAGATATAATGCCTCAAATCATTCGAAAACTGACCCGACGTATAATTTGAGTCCTATTGAAACCTCTACATATTATTTTGTAATAAACAAGTGCCCGCCATCCGTGGCGACCAGGAGCAACAAACCATCGTTTTCTAAATATACTCATCATGAGCACTCAACGAACAGCAACCATCCGCTATTCCCACGTCCGTACTGTTGCGGATCACCGGGGGACGAAGTGGTCCGCAGGGGTCGCGAGGAGCCTACGTCTGACCGAGGTCTCTAAGAGAACTTGTGCCGACAAAAAATACTTTTCCACCGACTCTTGCCACTCATTGCCGGAAAGATGCAAAACGAAAAAGAGCGCAAGATAAGCCTTAATGCGTGGTAAAGGCACGCCTAACTCTACTGGAAAACGAGTCCGTAAGAAATCAAAGAAATCATGGAAGAGTCGCCATTACTCGAATCCATTACGTCCAACCGCCAGAACAGAGCCAGACAGGAGGCATGGAAATAGGCGGCTCCCGAGGAAGCATGGGAGTAAGCACTCCCGAAGCCCATCACCAATTGCCAGTGTCTTCAGAAGACTCAGACGAAACAGACCTCCTTCACCGGGGCCCAGGCCGCGGAAGGAGGGTGGTGTATTCAATAGGTTGGGGGAAAACAAAGCGCATCCGCATGCTCTGACAGTCGCCACAGTTCCCACGCGAAGGGAACCGAAGTGCAACCAAGGAAGCATCATCACAGGGGCACATCGCCCCGAGGAAACAGCAGATATTCGGAGAGTGAAGACAGCGAGGGAGGTCACTGAAAATCCAAATCAAAGAGGCACATGTCAAACACCTACGAAGATGATCTTTCTCAGCCTTAGACGTGTGAGGAAAGAAACCCTTTCACACCTCGGATCTGGCATTTCGATTTCCCAAGGACAAGGATGCCTAGCCACGTCAAGACATATGACGGAAGCGGGGATCCGGAAGACCACTTAAAGCTATTCCAGTCTGCTGCAAAAACAGAGATGTGGGCAATGCCAACGCGGTGCCATATGTTCAACTCAACGCTCACTGGAAATGCTAGGGTTTGGTTCGACAAACTCCCAAAAGAATCCATTGACAGCTATGAAGATCTAAGAGCAGCATTCAGGGAAAATTATCTCCAGCAAACAAAACACATCAAGGATCCGGTGGAAATACACCATATCAAGCAAAGAGATGGAGAATCCACGGAGGAATTTATGGAAAGATACAAAGCAGAAGTCCTGAACGTGAAAGGAGCGCCGGAATGCATGAAGATCTCCGGATTCATGCACGGGATAACCCACCCTGAGTTGATCAAACGTTTATACGAGAAAATTCCGAGATCAATGGACGAAATGTACAGGGTGACTACATCTTTTCTGCAAGGGGAAGTCGCCGCATTCAGTCATAGTCGGAAAAAAGCGCCTACGCCGTAGAGGCAACCAGAAGGAGGAAACAAGCCAAACTTCAAAAAGGGTTTTAAAAACAAGCAAATGTCGGATCGGAAGCCAGATAGGTTTTCACTCCTTACGAAAACCCTGAAAGAAATTTTCGCTTTAGAAAAAGGAAAATTCAAGGCTCCACCGCCAATGGTAACTCCTGCGAAAAAAAAGGATCCAAACAAGTACTGTGAATTCCACGCGGATACGGGGCATAGCACGGATGAATGCATGCAGCTAAGGAAGCAGATAGAGGAGATGATCAAGTCAGGTAAATTGTCGCAATAATCAAAGAATTAAAACAGAACGACAAGCCAAAGGCACAAAAGAAGGGGGAAACGGTCGGAAAAGACAAGCCCCTAGCCATCTTGATGATTCAACCATGGGAGAGGGTAGCCAAACAAAGGGTCACCCAAAGCTATTCTCCGGAGACAGTAATCTCCTTTCCGTCTTTAGGAGAGGAAGATGGAACGGAAAGACCAATGATCATCGAAGCCGAAATAGGAGGGCACTTCGTACACCGGATATACGTGGACGAAGGAGCGTCCTCAGAGGTTCTATACGAACATTGCTACGTCAGGCTCCGACCAAAAATAAGAAGCCAGATGATCCCAGCTACCACATCACTCATAGGATTCAGTGGAGAAACCATTTGGCCGCTAGGCCAGATATCCCTACTAGTAAAGATAGGTGACGAAGAGCACTCTACTTCCGCATGGATGAACTTCATGGTTATCAGGTCACCATCCCAGCACAATGGAATAATAGGCAGAACATGTATAAGAAAGATCCGTGTCGTACCATCCACGACACACGGAATGTTAAAATTCCCAGTCGAAGGAGGAACATTGACATTTCAAAGCAGCAAAGTCATCCCGATGGAATGTGAAATGATCTCCGGACCTAGTACACAACACCTCGTGACCAGTCAGGTGTTGGAGGAGAAGATAAAAGTGGCCATTCATCCTGAGTACCCTGAGCAAACAATAGCCATAGGATCTACCCTAACAGAAAAAAGACGCAAAGAACTATGTGCTTTGCTCAGACAAAATCTGGATGTTTTTGCCTGGAAGCCAGCAGACATGACGAGCGTCCCGCGGCACATAGCGGAGCACCGCCTAAATGTCCGAGAGGATGCCTACCTATCAGACAAAAGAAAAGGGGGCAAACGCCGAAAAAAAATAAAGCAATCCAGGAGGAAGTGGAAAAATTGGTAGATTCCGAAATCATAAAAGAAGACCATTATCACAGCTGGCTATCTAACCCGGTCATGGTCAAGAAACATGATGGGAGCTGGCGAATGTGTGTGGATTTCAAAGATCTAAACAAAGCATGTCCTAAGGATGGTTATCCCCTGCCGGAGATAGATTGGAAAGTAGAGTCTCTCTGCGGATACCCTTTCAAGTGCTTCCTGGACGCATACAAAGGGTACCACCAAATCAAAATGGCAGAGGAGGATGAAGAAAAAACAACATTCATCACGAGCCAAGGGATATTCTGTTACTCAAAGATGTCGTTCGGCCTAAAGAATGTCGGGGCAACCTATCAACGCTTAGTAGACAGGGCGTTCCAAAAGCAGATCGGACGCAACCTGGAAGTATATGTCGACGACTTGGTCATAAAAAGCCACACGGAAGAAGAAATTATCCGAGACATAGCAGAAACATTCAAAACTCTCCGGCAAATAAACATGAAGCTAAATCCAAAAAAATGCACCTTTGGAATGCAGGAGGGGATGTTCTTGGGCTACAAAGTAAACGCTGACGGGCTGAAAGTATGTCCAGACAAAGCAGACGCGGTCCTTAGCTTGCCGTCTCCGGGATGCCTTAAAGATGTACAAAAGCTGAACGGGAAACTAGCAAGTTTAAACAGATTTCTGTCAAAATCAGCTGAAAAATCACTGCCTTTCTTCAAAACCCTGAAGAAGTGCACAAAGAAGAGCGATTTCCAATGGACTCAGGAAGCCGAAGTAGCCTTCAGACAGATGAAGAAACTCATCGCGGATCTCCCAATGCTGACCGCACCAAAGGAAAGGGAGGAGCTAATCATGTACTTAGCCGCGACCAAGGAAGCTATCAGTGCAGTCTTAATGACCGAAAGGGAGGGCAAGCAAATGCCAGTGTACTTTGTGAGCCGCGCCCTACGAGGGCCGGAGATCAACTACACCCCCATGGAAAAACTGGTGTTAGCCTTGCTCAGCGCAAGCAGGCGGCTGAAAAGATACTTCCAGGCACACACAATTGTTGTAATCACAGATCAGCCGATAAAGCAACTGCTGTCAAACTCAGAAATCACCGGAAGGATGCTAAAGTGGAAATTTGAGCTAGAAGGATATGACATCCAATACAGGCCAAGGATATCGATCAAAGGACAAATATTGGCGGATTTTATCGTGGAACGACCGGAGGAAGAATCCCCGGATGAACTCATGGCAGAACCAGAAGAACTACCGGAACCTTGGACTTTGTTCACAGATGGGTCATCCTGTATAGATGGTTCCGGAGCCGGGCTGATATTGCATGTTTCGTTATAACCTTTTTGAAATTGCAAGTACCGTCTATGTGAAAAGCTTTTAAAGCATATTTCGTCTATGTCTCAAATTTAAATGATTAAAATACTCTTAAAGAGAAATAAAAACAAAAGGTATTTCAGTCATTTATTTCGAGACGGGGAATGGAAATATGCCCGAAAGTTTTTCACGGGATAAAACACATAAATAGTGTATATGCAGTTCGAAGGTATTAAAAAAACATGCAATTTTGTCAAAGGTCAAAGACATTTATGCAATTTACTCCTTTTACAAACTTAATTATGACTATATATTCAACAAATTATAAATATACACAATCACGGACAAATACGCAGTCGTTTTGACTGTGGGCCATTTGCTACAGTAACGGGCTCTTATTTTGGGCCAGCCCGATTTTAGTGTTTTTTTTTTAATTATTTTGTTTTTGTTTTTTTTTAAATTTGTATGCACAAAGTAAGAGGGAAAAAAAATATTACAAAAGTTCCGATTTATTCAGATAAAAAAAATACCCGCGAAAATATCTTCGATACCTAATAACTTTAAAATAATCGATATGGTCACAAACGTACAACCCATTATATTAAAAAAAAAACCATATAGCAAAAAAAAAAAAACACTTTAAACATGAGGCCCAACACATAAGCCATATAAAAAAAATTATTACTAATATACACATTTGTCGACAAACTAGCCTAAAATTCGCATAAAATGTGGCCCAAAATCTGGCCCAAAGTAAAAAAAAAATAGCCCAAAATTAGCCTGAAATCTGGCCCAAAGTAAAAAAAAATACAAAACGGTCCCTCAACTTTTAACTATCCCTCAACTTTTAACTATTTAATCCCGTAAAAAAATTAACAAAAAAAACACGTCAAGTTTTTATTGTTCACAACTTTTTTACATTCATCGGCCCAAAAAAAAGATATCGAACCGTCCCAAAAAAAGAAAATATTCGGGAAAAAAATTAACCCGTCCCAACGCAAAAAAAAAATTCCCGAATCATACAAAAAAAGGAAATATCCGGGAAAAAATTAGCCAAAAAAAAACCCAAAAATAGCCTAAAATCTGGCCCAAAGTAAAAAAAAATAGAAAACGGACCCTCACCTTTTAACTATTTACGATTTTCTTACACAAAAATTCCCGTAAAAAAATTTACAAAACCGTCCCAAAAAAAGAAAATATTAAAAATTAGCCCCGCCATAACGCATCGCCCAAAAAAAAAACCCCCGAAACGTAAAAAAAAAATTATTCGAGAAAAAATTAGCCCCGCCGCAACGCGCGGGTTCTTTTGTTGTTACTACCACTTTTTAGATTTTTATGTCTTTTTTATAAAAAATAAATATGTATAGAGTGGGAGTAGGAGGAAGTAGGTAGCACGTGTGTAACAATGACACAACGCCACAATGGGCCAGGATAGGGATGAGCACGGTACCATTTTGGTACCGTACCGGCACCGTTTACAAGGTATCGTATTTTTTCTCGACCAAAATACGTATTCTCGATCCCGGAACCGAGGGGTATATCGGTACCGGTACAACGTAAACATACCGAAACGAGTACCGTTTAACATAAAAGATAATCTTAAATTTGACTTTTTAGTCCGTGAATTCCTGACTCATTTTCAGAATTAAAATAGGTGCAGGATTTTCAAGCATACTGTTCCGAGAACTTCCTCATGATTTCAACAGATTTATCCGAAGGCTCAGCTGAAGAAAATTAGAAACAAAAATCTTAGCAAAAATTAAAATGAAACCAATAAAATTGCTGATTCAACTAAAAACGGCCTCCACTTGACAGTGTTAATCTCCTCTCCTAATTTCAAAGAATAATATTATGCAAATTGCCACTATTTCAAGATGTACACAACTGATTCAACTAAACTTAGGTTTCAAACAGTAAGTATAAACGGTAGTTGCCAACAAATGCTACTCAGAGTGTAAGATTTTCAATGTTGATGTGTAACAAGTTCAACAAGTACATGTCACACATGTATACATACTGATTTCAAACGTTTGGAAATTAATACTACTAAAGAACAGTACCTTTATGGCTTTACTAAATTATAGTAGTTCATAACTTTATACTATATTCTTGTATTTCGGTACCAAATTCGGGATTTCCCATCTTGGTACCGTACCGTTTTTAGTGGTATCGATTTTTTTAGCGAGTTTCATGGTACCGCGGTACCGTACCGAGTAAAGAGAACCGGTACCGGTACGGGCGAAGCCTATATATGTGATGCCGAAATTTTGAAGTTGACAGGTCAATGAAAACACAATCCATTAACCAAGAATCATATCAATATATCATATTCTTTGGTACATACTGCTTGACGTTTCATTCATTTTCTTTTACGCTTCTTTTTCCACAATCTTATGACTTTTTCTTATAAATTAAAGTGTAGTAAGCCGTCACCCTAGCAGATTTAAATGAGATATACAGTTTAAATTTTAGGTTGCAGTGATTCAATGCAGCCCTACTGTAATGGTAATCAGGTTTAGGGTTTAGGACATGAAGGGTATGGGGCGGATTTACATGAAAGGTATGAGTTTAGGGTTTAGGACATGAAGTATACGGGCCGGGGCAATGCTTTTTACGATTCGTCAAATAAAATTGGTTTGAATGTAATTTTTTTATTGACATTTTTTATTAAAGTACACCTCATCATGAAATCAAATTGCCCCCCCCCCACCCCCACACACCACACACACCTGATTTGGAACCAAACAATATAAAAACCTTAACTTATGATTTGTCATTTTGTGTGTACTATACGACTTTTGTCACGAATTTTTCTTTTGGCCCCTATCCTCGGAACTCCCTGGTGATCAAAGCCCTAAGAGCATGCGGTATCCTACGCCAAGAGTGGCGTTTTCCCCCAAAACACTGCACGACGGCGCCATCCTCAAACCGGGCTTGGCGCTTTACTATCTCGCGTCGTCGTTGTCAACCCAAATGATCCTTTTTTTATTATTATTGTATATGTGTTTTAGTGGGGTATGTATGAGGTCCAAAGGTGCATGACGACACTAGAAATCTGGCCGTTTATAGCGGGATGTGTGTTTTTATGTAGTGGTGGATTTTGTGTTAATAGCGAAAAAAAATATTGATATGGCAGTGCTTTTTCCACGCCACCAATGAGACGGCTCATAGGGTACCCAATGCTCTAATGGTGATCAATCTTATTATCGGTCGCATCAGCTCTACATCAAGAATTACTTTGTTCACTAAACCAACCACTAAGCATTCTTAGTGATAACCAACAAACCAACCACATAAACATAACCCACTTTAAAACAAACATAACTCATGACCAAGGTTGTAAAAATCGCTCGGCGGTATCTCGGCGGTCGACCACCGCCAAGCGATAAATCGGTCTTGGCGGTGATATATCAGTTTCTCGGCGGAGACCCTAAATTTATATTTTTTATTATTATTAATATTTTTAATATTTATTTGATAAAAATTTAGCATATTTTTTATTAATTTTATTTATATTAGTTACATATATTATACATATGTTGCAAAAAGAAATAGCATGTTTGATTAAATTATTTATTTATTTCTCTCACATGGCACAATTATTAAAGATTAGTAAAAGTACCTATTTCATAGAAAGTAACAATCACGTAGGTGGGTAGACAGTAGATATATAAAATTTATATATTCACTTTCTCTCTTCACCTATCATCTTCCTCTTCAAAGAAATCTATCACCATTTTCGGATCTACTCTAAAATTTCGGATCTACTCAAAGAAATCATCAACGGATTCACTCATCGGAATACACATACCGGAAATTTTAACCACCAAACATCGGTCGATTTGTTGACCGAAGTTGACCTAGGCGGCCGATTTGACCCGCCTAGGTGGGATGTTGATCGATTTTGACCGATTTTGACCAAAACGCCAAATTTGGCCGATTTGCTGCATATCGTGGCGGTGGACCACCACCAAGTAATATATCACGGATATATTGGCCGCCATGACCGATTTTTACAACACTGCTCATGACACACTCAGGCACGTACAAAATGATAAAATAACCCCGCCCAACACATAAGCCCATATAAAAAAACTATTAAACATGAGACCGAAAAAATAAACCCGCACAAAATAAAAAATAAATATAAAAAAAACTATTAAACACGAGACCGGAAAAATAAAAATGAAAAAAAAAATAAAAAAATTAACGCCCTGCATCAACGCGCGGGCAATCATGCTTAAAAAAACACCCACATCTATGATAAAAGAAACACCGCCCCGCAGCAACGCGCGGGCAACTATGCTTGTATATATACTATATTTGGAATAAAACTACGTCGTTTTGAGGTAGTTGCTACAGTACCGGCCCAATGGGCTCCCACTTTGGGCCGGCCCATTTGACTTTTTTTTTGACGTAGTTGCTATAGTACCGGCCCATTGGGCTTCCACTTTGGGCCGGCCCATTTGATTTTTTTTTTCTTTAACTAGGCAACTTGAAAAAAAAATTTGCTCGGTACAAAATAAGAAACAAAATTACAAAAGTACTTATTTATTCATATTAAAAAATATCCACGACATGAGACCAAACACATAAGCCCATATAAAAAAAAGAAAATATATTTGGAATAAAACTACGTCGTTTTGACGTGGTTGCTACAGTGCCGGCCCATTGGGCTCCCACTTTGGGCCGGCCCATTTGACTTCTTTTTTTGACATAGTTGCTATAGTACCGGCCCATTGGACTCCCACTTTGGGTCGGCCCATTTGACTCATTTTTTTTGTTTTTCTTTTTTTTTAACTAGGCAACTTGAAAAAAAAATTGCTCGGCACAAAATAGGAAACAAATTACAAAAGTACTTATTTATTCATATCAAAAAATATCCACGACATGAGACCAAACACGTAAGCTCATATAAAAAAAAGAAACTATTGCACAAAATAATAAAAAAAAATTGCTCAGCACAAAATAAGAAAAAAAATTACAAAAGTATTGATTTATTCAGATCAAAAAATACCCACGACATGAAAAAAAAGCCGCACAAAATACAAAAAAAAAGAAAAAAAAATTAACGCCCCGCATCAACGCGCGGGCAGTCATGCATAACACATATTTACCCAAATCTTATAAAAATCTATTATAAAATAAACACCGCCCCGCAGCAACGCTTGTTGTATAACTATGAATAGAAAGATGATATGCAGGCGTTACTCATAGCTAAAAATAGGTTTTATATAAAACGGTTCAAACATTTGCCTGTTAGCCCATTACAACCGATCATTGGTAAAAGTGTAAAACAGTGAAAAAGAATAAATGAATTAGTGTCATTATTTATTTATTTATTTATTTATTTTTATTTTTTTTCATAAAAAAGATCGACTACAATATAATAATATCCATCAAATCAACGTTTACAATAAGATGGCGGGCAAACGAGCAACATGTACCACGTACGTGAATGCATTGTTTCCTAATACGGAGTAATATCTTTTTAAAACCCACTATAATCCAAAAAGGTCAATTGTAACACAAGAAAACAATGCCAAAAAGCAAAATATAATCACATCCTTCACGTACCATTTTCTATTTTCTGTATCAGCTGAAAATAATTTTAGTTACTGGTCGGCCATTATAATCCATCAACATCATGAATGCATGTCTCTTAAGAGTCGTGTATATGGTTTATGTTGATAATGAAAACCCCGTAAAGTGTTATGTTTATTGATGATGAATTTATAGGACAAAGTATATAAAACCTTAACGGGCCTTACACCCACAACCGGGCTTGGGTTATACATATTTTATCATTAAATACTCCTCCGTAGTTCGAGCGGTGAAATCACAAAAACTCGAACTAGAGATCAACATAAAGCATAAATAACTAAATAAACACCATACTTTTTTTAATAATAAAAAAAACACGATGCATCACTTTAATAATGCATGCACCACTAATAATAAACCCAATCACTTTTCTTCCTTATTTTCAGCCAACATATGGAATAAATGAAGACCCACTAATAAAGATGATCCAAGATTTCAGAAACGAAACTAAACGGAAACGGTAAAATAAACGGAAACCGTGGTTTTTTTTCTTTTTCAATATGATATGGAGATGATACTCGTTTGTTTATGGAGACAAACGTGAAAACTGGATGATAGAGAGGATATTCGTTTGTTTATGATGACAAACGTGGAAATTGAATGATGGAGATAATAGAAGCGGCTCATGACGGCCGACGGTTAAGTGATAGATATTTTTTTTTTTTGGAATTTAGTTGCGGCTTATAATGGCCAACAACTAGGGTTTTGATAATAGAGATGGATATAGATTTAATAGTATTGCCTGTGATGGCATGACAGAAAGAGATTGGGATTTAAGAGAAGAGATAGAGATTGTGGAAGGTTTGATGGGTAGCATAGAGGCAGAAGCAGATTTAGTTGCAGGTAGGAGTGAGTCTACCCTGCAAAGCGGCTTCTCGCTTATCCCCATTTGGGAATGAGGAGATCCGACGTCAAGTGCAGGAATTGCTGTCGAAGGGGCGGGAGAGTCTTCGTCCGTGTTCAACGCCTGCTTGACTAGCTCAAAAGGAGGCAGCTGGAGTGTGTAGATGGGCTTTGAAGCAAGGCCACAGATATTTCAAAAATGAATAAGTAGGAGAAAACCCACATTAATCCGGCTCATGGCGGCCGACTAGGTTTTGAATCAAACATGCTCTAATACCATGTTGATAATGAAAACCCCGTAAGGTGTTATGTTTATTGATGATGAATTTATAGGACAAAGTATATAAAACCCTAACGGGCCTTACACCCACAACCGGGATTGGGCCATAAATATTTTATCATCTAATATCCGCGCAAAACGACGGTGTATAACGGCAAATAATTATATTTGCGAAATCGTGATTGTAGTTTAACCGTTGATGCAACAATTATGGGTTCAATTTGTAGTAACTGCGAGAAAAAATATATAAGTTATTAAACAATATTCAAAATATTACGGTAATTAGTTGTAAATGTTGTTATCATTTTTAATCAGAGGTATAATAGTCCACTAACATTACTCAATTTTAAGCTTTTAAGTATTCAAAAAATGTCATTCACTCTTTATATATGATAGAGAAATACCATTGGTATAATACTCCTTGATAATGAAACATTGCTTGATCATCTTAACGTTCATAAACGCTCCTTCGATTGATAGTAAGTAATCTCAATAACCATAAAGCGTAAGAGAACCTATACCCTAATACTGGTTCGATGCTTCGGATTTGGTTTTGTTGAATATTAAAAAGGTGATTTATTTTGGTAATTGGTACAATAAGTTTTGTTATGATAACTCTATTCTTGCTAGCTTAAAGCTGGATTAGTTCAGCAATAAAGAGCGTGATCATGATTCATGAAGTTATATGAGTTAGCTAGGAGGAGCACTCAAAAATCGATCTCATAACTCATAAGAGACAAGATGGCATAACCGATCAGATATAACATATACAATGAGAATATTGCAACTATTGGGCCTTTTCATGTAGCTGGCACATGAGTAATTATAACGAGAAAATGATGCACGGATGCAAGTTGGCTTAGATGTCGCTATGAACACATATCAATATGAACTTTTGATGGATTCTAATAAACAAGCATGCATGGATCAACTGGTATGCAACAATGCAGCTCGACCAACCAGATCAAATTGCCACTCCCCAATACTACTCTTTAGAATCCACCGCTCCTGAAAAACCAAACATTAAAGGTAAAAGATTTTTTAAACTCGCGAATATCTTCCAAGTAAGCACTAATAAACAATCGACTTCCGATGTACGCATTTTGAGCCACAAAACTTCATGAAATAATATTAACAAAAACTTACTGAACATCAAATTCTACTTTTTTGTT
>BQNB010114156.1:5467-21809 GCA_026074375.1 Tanacetum coccineum
GATGTTATTTGATGTCATCAAATATCCCCCCCACTTGAATCCTACTTGTCCTCAAGTAGCCTTTAGAAGTTCGTGAAAAATGTATCCTTAAGGATTTTTCTGTTTAAGCATTTATTTGATCTATTACAAGTACACAACCAAACACCTCACGAAATAGGAACATGAAAACACTCAAATCACTCAACTAATCTATGTGGTAACATGTAACTAATTCGCTCAATTGCTCGGTCATGACAAGTATTCTATCATAAGCTTGGCAAGGATACCCATCTCCACCACTAGAGCTAAGGAGTAACAAGTTTATAGAGGTAAAATGGGTTTTTATGATAAGGCTTAGGGTTGATTACTCTAACTAATCTTTATCGATACCAATATTCCAGGAGGGTGACAAAGACCACACATACACACTCGTAATGAAGGGATAGACACATGTGACTGCTCACTCCCACCTCGAATAAGCTAAAGAGTAGGACTAGTAGATTAATATAGGGTATGGATCTTATAACTTTCACCAATAGTAATAAACCAACAAGGCAGCTGAGACATGCATACATGGCCGTAACGACATAATAGACATGCATGCTTGATCACATCCTCATTCGCGTAAAACCCATGGTTAATGATTAGGAAAGGGAATTAAAATGCTGTTAAATAAAAATTACGAAACAAATAGACTAGGTCCAAAATATAAGTTTCTAGACACTTTTTCCTGACCGTTACCATGATAAAGACACAACTATTTACAAACGTCTTGATCATTGATCAAAAACAACAACCTAAGTTGGCGTTCTCGTAATGGTCAACTTCCCAATCAAACCATACTTTATAAACTTTTACAAGACAAGTGGCGATATCTATCACTTTATACAATACATCGTTGATTTTTAAGACGTATCAACGAATAATCGATCCTTTATATAATTCCTTCGGTCTTAAGTTCTTGAAATTATCTCTAAACTTTACTCTCTTTTTTTTCTTTTTTTTATACAAACCACGAAACTCGGTGTAATTTCACCATCTTCACGATCATAATAACTCTGGATAATTCCTTCGGTAATTCTTCGTTCTTCGGATGTACCAATAGTTGCGTTGGTAGTAAAAATATATGAGTTTTGACTACTTTATACATTCCCATTTGCAATGTGCAAATTTCTTTCCAACCGTATTAAAGATAGAAAATTGACACAAGACTCGGGAAATATATACTTTACACTTTAAGCAACTAGAAACTGATAAATGGATATAATCTAACAGGGTAGGTTAAGGTGTAAAGATGTAACGAAATAAACAGTTGGTGTAATTCCTAAAGGATTGGCTCTACCGGTTGTTCTAGGGGTATCTTACTCTTAAGATAAGAGTAAACAAAGGGATTATACGGGGGTTAACTAACCAATGTAGTTAGTTAAAAAAATAACATGTAAAGGCTTTTTAGGTGTAATCCTAAAAATTTATCAATTTAAACAAGTTACTCCATTTAAATCCATAGTACTCATTATTGTGGTCTCGAATAGATATACCAAGAATTACTCCCAATAGATCTATTTACAACATTCGCGCTTACTTAACCAGTACGGTCGGTTAAGCAATTGACGGTTCATGATAATTCGGGCATTAGTGGTCTATTCGCTACTTAGGCAACACATAATCAGGAATAAAGAAACGTAAAGTAAATGTGTCATAGTTAAAAAACATGCAATGTTTCTCACCACAAAATAGTAAAAGTAAAAATAGTAAAACATTGGGCTTATGAAGCTCACTTAGCAAAACTGTGCAAAGATAATCACGCAAGAAAGATGATTGATATAGAAATCTAGCCGCGACCTAGAATAATAACGCGTCTTAGAAACACGGAAAACATGCCAATAATTGCACAATATGTTCATCACCAAAAGACATCTATGTGTGTTTGCTTTGTTTTGTTTATCATATCATGACGGAATAAAATCATACAGTTTTTCGTTAAGTTTTGACGTTTAACCAAAAATTACTATTTTTAGTAAGTTTATATTTTAGGAAAGATTTTAGTTTCAAAACGTTAATACCGTCCCCTATATTTATTAAGTTTCCATATTTTCAAAACGCACTAACGAGCCTTAATCACTTAACTTCTAAGTCCGTTCTGCTAATTTTTTTTACCAAACTTACTATTTTTAGTAACTTTATCGCTTTTCCTAAAATATACCAACGGTGTCTTTAAATGATACTAATCAATAGGTATGTGTTACTATATGTTTCGCTAGTGTTTAGAAAGTCCAAAAATATTCGAAAGTGTCCGAAAACTCATTTTACTATTCACATCAGCACACTATTCATCCGGTTTTGTCGAAAAATGTTTCAAGTTTCATTTGGCTATAACTTGGTCGTTTTAAATCCAATTTTAATGTGCGATATATGAAAAACTATCTATTCGAAACGAGCTTTTCAAAAACTACTTTTACGCCTAATGAAAACATTTTTAGGTCGAGCAAAACCTCAAAACAAATTCGGGACAGCAAGCACTTTTTGTCAAAAACGCAACTAAAATCTACCCAAACTTCACAATAGTGTCTAATCTAGCCTAATCTTCATTCACAACTAAACTACAACGAAACCACACTTAAAACTAACCTAATCCCGCCATTTCTATTGTTACAATTCTCATCCCACTCTCATCTCACCAAGAACATAATATTTAACTAGTGAAATAAATGGTACATCATTATTCTTGTTTTATAATCTTTTGAAAATTAAAACACAACATATGAATGTATGGATCTTGAACATATAAGAGAACATAAGTAAACCACAAAGAAAGATTCAAGACACTTACAAGAATGAAGAACAAGTAGACGAAATAACAAGATCTATACCCCAAAATAATAGGTCAATAAAACCCAACAACAAATCTTGAAACCCTAACTTAGATCTTGAAGAAAACCTTTAAATCAAAGAACCAATACTTCAAAACACCTTAGATGTTCTTAGAAATAAACCTTGTATGCTTGGATTATGCAAGAAATCAAAGATATGAAAACCCTAGATAGGGTGTATGTTTGACGTGAGCTAGGGAGAAAAAGGAAGGGAAGAGATAAATTTTTGGAGGCTATGTGAAAGAATGAAACCCTTAAAGTATGTAATGCTTAGTATTTATAAGACAAGAGGGGGTCTAGGGTTTCATGGTTTATTGTAACTAGTGACCAACACACACCAAAGGTGTGTGTACACCTTTGCTCGGTCGAACCCCAACCACAAGGACCATAGGGTTCAAATTTTTGGATCATGGTTCATATTAGATGCTTAAGCTTAGTCAAATAAGGTCAAATGAAGTCAAAATGTGTAAGAGTCACATGATCTTGTCTAACTTGAGAAAATGTGCATGACAAAGACCCTCTCATGTGTCACTTTCATGATACCACATGCATGGGATTTTCAAAAGATGCTCTTATATTTAATTTCAAGAGTTATGGTGCATTTAGTTTGGGTTTAGGCGTCTACAATATAACAAGAGAAGAGGGTGAACAAAATTTTTGACTTAAGAACATGATATGGATGATAACTAAAGTTTACACGTAAAGATTTTGAGTTTCCAGGGTTCTGTTAGGTCAAAAACGCGAAAAATACAATTTAAACGTTAAGACGTAAAAATAAATACCGGGAGTGATCGTAAACTACGAAACTCTTAGAAAAGATAAAATGACTCATATAATATCTAAACTAATCAAAATCCGAAGTCAGAACGCGTCTGATGACGTTTTTTAGATTTACGCGAGTTTACTCTCCCGTAAACTGAAAGATTCAATAACGTATCTTATAAAAGTCAAAAATAATTATCGAAAAAGTTTAAAATATTGACCTGAAATTTTCGGGGTGTGACACCTGAACACAGAACAATAAGATTATTAGCGCAGCAACATGAGTACCTACGAAGAAAAGCAGCCACACCAGCTCCAGCGGCCAGGTAAACAAATTTGAGCGACACCTATCACCCTATCACACATTTCATACTCGAATAATCAACCATTTGTGCAATAATAACAACTAACAAAAATAAACATTCTAATATTTATAACCATACCTTAGAGACAGCCTTGATGACATCATTGCTATTCTCATTATCACCAAAAGAATTTATAAGATCGTCAAAAAGGAAAGTATTGTGGAGGCATTACAACTTCTTTAACAGCGGTTACCCACCCTATATCGCAAAACATCACCATGTACTCAAAACTATCTGAAAACACAAATACCTATAAAACGAAAGAGTATTTCCTTTCTCTTTTTTAGGCTCAATTTTTACTCGTAAAAGATGATTACGTTCTGTATTAAAATTAATACAAACATTACATTTTTTAGCAAAATTCCAAACACTCCTATGGTAAATCGTTAACCTGAGAAAAGAAGAACAAAGTTACATTTATAAGATGTAACTGGTGATGCCAAAAGTATTAAAATTTCAACATATAATCGAATACATACTAATGTAAATGGTGATCTATCTAAACTCCAACACCACTTTTTCCCTAACTCTCATTGAAAATACTAATAGCTACTAATTAATAATCTCTCCACTTTCTCACAACCACAAAAGATTTACAAAGATATGATTAGTTGATTCATACTAATGTATTAAAAACATCGTAAGCTAATTTGGGGCATCACCGCAACATCAAGCAGACCATTAACCATTGCCACTAAAACACTTATGGACAACAAACCATGGCTCTCTTATGATGAAAAAATAACATTTAAACGAAATGATGAAAACTAAAAAGCTGTTAAGAATTTAAACTCCATTGCATACAAAGATTCTTTCTATTATTGGACTATGGATAAAATTAATAGTGACAAAAGTTTACTCAATAAGTTGGAATGAAACCTTAATGAGCTGTTCAATCGCAAATTGACATCTACACAATTCATTGCTGCCTAAACTAAGGAGAGGTATTGATCAATAACACAATTACACATAAATTATATCAACTAATAAATATTATTCTCAATTTTAGGTTTCATCAGCAAAAAAACTCATACATACACAAGAAAATTGATTACCGATCCTTAAACTCCCGAAGATGATGAAGTGATATTATTGTTATAAAGAACTGTTATTGCTGCTCATCGATCGCATAATCTTTTGCCATGTGTGAGTTTCATAAAGATTTTTCTGGAAGATGGTTTGTAGAGACACGTGTTTAGTGAAGGAGATGATGGTTTTTGTTCAGCACTACATACTCATTAAACATCTTGGGCTAAGATGCTGGATTATACAATGGGCCAAAGTTAGCCCAGCGCCTACCGACACTATTTTGTCGTGATGCATGATGCGTTTTAGTATATTGATCAATTTAAATTAGAATGGTACCCGCGTAAAACAACGATTTCTGGAGCATTAAAAATAAAAAAACTAAAAATTAATAAAAAATATATTAAAATAGATGTTGAATTAAAAAGCACAAAATTTTAGAAAATATGGTGAAATTAAATCATAAAAAAATAAATAGATAAAACATATTTTTATTTAAAAATAAAAGTGATTTTTTAATTAAGAAGTAACACATATCACTTTAAGATGTGTTTCCCTAAAATGAGATAGATGGACAAGATTGCACATAACAAAAGGTTGTTAGATGGGCGTGTTTTTTGTTAAAAGAGATATTTTCATAAATTTATAAAAAGAAAGGGAAAAGTTTGAATCCAGACTTTCTAAATATAGAAGGTCCTAAATGCTTTATAGTGTAGACTGTCTCCAACGTTTTGTAATAAGAAGGTACCTTGGCATATTTACTAATCTGGTTTACTTATGGGTTTTTTTAAAGGCTATAATATTATTGGAAAAGTTTCAAGAAGAAGCCAAAAGAATACAAAAAATAACACAAATAAAGTTAGAAGCAAAAGCAAAACTAAGACAACAGGATCCAAGAACCAAAACCAAAACCAAAAGAATCAGACTACTCCAATCAGACTACACAACACCAAACAAGTCAAAAGGGCGAGCTATCCAACAATTCCAATTAGCAGGTCTAGAAGAAGCACGAGTAGAGATCCATATCTTGGATATCCTCTGAATGGAAGGAAAGATGTCCTCTTGTTTGATGTCATCGACACGATCCTGTTAAGCATTAATGATTTTATTCCTCCATTTCCATATTGCCTAAAAAGTGCTTTGGAACACCCCATGCATGGCCTTATTAGACAACGAACAGCCGTTGGGAGCCAACGTAACCAAAGTGTCCTTGATATCAAACGAGGGTAAAATACATGGAGGAGGTAAGTGCCACCAACTCCAGACTTTTTTCCATATAGGTAACATACACGGGCAGTTAATAAGACAGTGATCTATGTCTTTCTCCTCATTATTGCAAAAAGGGCATAACGTGTTCGCCGCGGGAATACCACGAGAGGAAAGATTAGTACGAGTAGGAAGCCTATTTAAAGAGCCTCTCCAAACACATATGTTGACCTTTCGGGGAATCCACGAGTTCTATTTATGATACTGTGCGAGCAAAAGGGATTGAATGATGTTTGAAAGAATACTAACCTTTTAGATTGCCAGAAGCTTATTTGACCAAGACCATCTATCGGTAGATGCCCAGGATAGAGAGAGGTTTCCAATCATAGAAACTAAGTCTATAACACCGTCATTAGTCCTCCCTTGAGGTGGGTGTCTTCAGTGCCAGTTTCTGCCCTCACAGCCATCGACTAAGTGCCATCGATCAACAAGCTTACAATCTTGGGAGGAGTCTAGAGCGTATAACCTAGGAAATAAATCCATTAACCTAGACCCATTCTCACACCAGGGTCTTTCCAAAATGACACATTAGCTCCATCTAAAACTTTTATATGGAAGGACCGTTTGAAAGAGGGATTAATGATCTCCATATCTTTCACCGCCTTTAAAATGTCACACCAAATGCCATTTGGCCTAGGCAAACCTACTAAAGACTCGTAAGCCACAGAATCCCATAAATCCCTTAATAAATATTCGCCAAGAGGCTTCCTTGCTATGTAACGGATGCCCATTTCCATTTTCCAAGAAGACCAAGATTCTTAGCGAGAAGGATACCAACTCCCAAGCCACCCATGTTAGACTTTAAAAGGATACTATTCCATTTGACCCAAGAAATACCCCGTTGAGACTCTTTGAAGCCCCAAAAGAATCGACATCTAATAGACTTAAGAAGATTGATAACCTTTTTAGGAGCTTTGAATAAGGAAAGGTAGTAAATCGGGAGACTACCAAGAATTGATTTCACGAGCGTAAGCCTTCCACCAATTGAGAGAGCCCTAGCTTTCCAAGCGGAAAGCCTTTCTCTAAAATGATTTATCACATCATTCCATCTATCACAAAACCTCATCTTTTTACCAACCAGAAGACCAGGGTACGCGAAAGGGAGGGAGTCATGAATACATCCCAACAAAGATGCAACCTCCTGAACCTCGATGTTTGGAATGCCAATTCTGAAAAGTCTTTCTCTTTAATAATTGCTTTAAGCCCCGAAGCTTTCTCAAAGCAATTTAGGATAAGAATGAGGTTTTTAGCGTTTAGACACGACCATTTACCAATAAAAAGAGCATCATCCGCGTACTAAAGTAGAGAAAGATTTGCACCCTCATTCGAAAGAGAAATACCTTTAAAGACGCCCTTACTACATGCTTCTAAACAACCTTTAGAGTGTTCGGCAATATTACGTGAAAGAAAAAGGGGAAAGCGGATTCTTGCCGAAGACTCTTTCCATTTTTATATAAAAATTTTTTTTCCTTTTAGTGGTGGACCCATTGGACCATGCTGAAGATATAAGCGAGGAGAGGCCATAGATCGATCTATTTTTTGCCACTTTTCCCGAACCCCTTGTGCTCATTAATGTCGTGAAGATAAGGTTTCATTTAACGCTATCAAAATTCATCTCGAAATCGACCTTGAAATCATGAGATTAAGGTCTTCAATATTTGCCATACGAATGATTTCATTTGCCACTAAACATCCGTCTAAAATCTGCCTTCCTTCTATGAATGCCGTTTGATTCGGGCCAATTATTAAAGGAATTACCTTAGCTAATATCGAGGCAAGAATCTTGGAGATAACTTTATAAACACAACCTATTAAACTGATCGGCTGATAATTAGAGAATCCCAGGGGGTCGCTTTTTTATCCCGAATTAACAAGAGAAGATGGGTTACATCCGCTAGCAAACTTTCCTAGTGGCTTCAAAATACACTTAACAATTAAAAAAATCAATTTTTGAATCTCCCAATAAGATTTGATGAACTTAAATTCAAAGTCGTCCGACCCTAAGGCCTTTGAACCACCCCAATCCCAAACAGCCGATTTGATCTCATCCATGGATATATCGGCTTCTAGAAAATTCGCATCAACAACAGACAACCTTTGAAATAAAGAACTGCTGAAAGTAGGGCGACACTTGTTACCTTCTTTGAATCTTGAAGAAAAGTGTCCAGCAACTGCTTGTTTTATCAAGTCGGGAGATTCACACCAAATTTCATCGAAATGAAGTCCTTTGATGTTGAAGTTAGCATACTTATATTTAATAATAGAGTAGAAGAAACGAGTGTTTTCGTCCCCCCTCCATCGCCCACTTCAACCGACTCTTTTGCTTTAGATCATCCCTATGCATTTGATCTAAATGATTTAAATCCATCAACCATTCTTCTATTTTTTCAATATCCGTGGAATTGATTTGTCCTGCTTCTGCTTTGATGTCCTACGCCACCAGAGAGCACAAAAGGTCCTCATTTACCTGCTTCTGAGCCATAATTTGATCTGACGTACAAGTTTTAATAGCCAATCTTAAACTCTTGACTTTGTTCTTTAACATAAGATCTGGAGTCACATACGGGAAGTTAAAGGCCCAGGCGTTAGAAACAAACTCGAGAAAACCATCATCTCCAATCCACATATCAAAGACTTTGAAAGATTTAGGGCCAAAGTTTGGTTGCCCAACTTTTAACAGAATGGGGGAGTGGTCAGAGATGTCCGACAAAGAACAGAGACATAAGCGTCGTTCTAAATATTAAAGAAGTTATGAGAAACCATGAATCTATCCAATTGGCAGACGTTATTACCATCCTTCCTAAAACAGTGTGAACGTCTTACGCCTAGAGGATATTAATTATACCAGGCCGTGAGAATAAAAATCATTAAAAGCATTAGCCTCACCTCATCGAACTAGGAGCCTAATCTTCGTCATGATTTATGGAGACTTTAATGTTGTGAGAAATCATGACGAGAGATTAGGCTCCTATTTCGATGAAAGTGAGGCTAATGCTTTTAATGATTTTATCTCTCAGCTGGTTTATTTAATTTCCCTCTAGGCGGTAGACGTTTCACACGGTTTAGCAAGGATGGTAATAACGTCAGCAAATTGGATAGATTCATGGTTTCTCATAACTTCTTTAATATTTAGAACGACGCTTATGTCTCTGTTCTTTGTCGGACTATCTCTGACCACTCCCCCATTCTGTTAAAAGTTGGGCAACCAAACTTTGGCCCTAAATCTTTCAAAGTCTTTGATATGTGGATTGGAGATGATGGTTTTCTCGAGTTTGTTTCTAACGCCTGGGCCTTTAACTTCCCGTATGTGACTCCAGATCTTATGTTAAAGAACAAAGTCAAGAGTTTAAGATTGGCTATTAAAAACATTGTACGTAGATCGAGTATGGATAAGTAGCAGGTAAATGAGGACCTTTTGCGCTCTCTGGTGGCGTAGGACATCAAAGCAGAAGCAGGACAAATCAATTCCACAGATATTGAAAAATAGATAGAATGGTTTGTTTGGATTTAAATCATTTAGATCAAATGCATAGGGATGATCTAAAGCAAAAGAGTCGGTTGAAGTGGGCGATGGAGGGGGGACGAAAACACTCGTTTCTTCTACTCTATTATTAAATATAAGTATGCTAACTTCAACATCAAAGGACTTCATTTCGATGAAATTTGGTGTGGAATCTCCGACTTGATAAAACAAGCAGTTGCCTGGACACTTTTTTCAAGATGTACTAAGTACGGTAACAGTGTCGCCCTACTTTCAGCAGTTCTTTATTTCAAAGGTTGTCTGTTGTTGATGCGAATTTTCTAGAAGCCGATATATCCATGGATGAGATCAAATCGGCTGTTTGGGATTGGGGTGGTTCAAAGGCCCTAAGGTCGGACGACTTTGAATTTAAGTTCATCAAATCTTATTGGGAGATTATCAAATATGATTTTTTAATTGTGTCAAGTATTTTGAAGCCACTGGAAAGTTTGCTAGCGGATGTAACCCATCGTTCATCGTGTTAATTCTTAAAAAAGCCGACCCCCTGGGATTCTCTAATTATCAGCCGATCAGTTTAATAGGTTGTGTTTATAAAGTTATCTCCAAGATTCTTGCCTCGATATTAGCTAAGGTAATTCCTTTAATAATTGGCCCGAATCAAACTGATTCACTAGTAAGGAAGGCAGATTTTAGACGGATGTTTAGTGGCAAATGAAATCATTCGTATGGCAAATATTGAAGACCTTAATCTCATGATTTCAAGGTCGATTTCGAGATGAATTTTGATAGCGTTAATTGGAACTTTCTTCATGACATTATGAGGCAAATGGGGTTCGGGAAAAGTGGCAAAAATAGATCGATGCTTGCCTCTCCTCGGCTTTTATCTCTGTCATGGTCAATGGGTCACCATCTAAGGAATTTAAAATGGAAAGAGGTCTTCGGCAAGGAGATCCTCTTTCCCTTTTTCTTTTCCGTATTATTGCCGAAGCTCTCTAAATGGTTGTTTTAGAAGCATGTAGTAAGGGCGTCTTTAAAGGTATTTCTCTTTCGAATGAGGGTGCAAATCTTTCTCTACTTTAGTACGCGGATGATGCTCTTTTTATTGGTAAATGGTCGCGTCTAAACGCTAAAAACCTCATTCTTATCCTAAATTGCTTTGAGAAAGCTTCGGGGCTTAAAGTCAATTTATGTAAGTGTTTGGATTTTCTGTATTTTTTTTTGAGAATTGGCAATCCAAACATCGAGGTTCAGGAGGTTGCATCTTCGTTGGGATGTATTCATGACTCCCTCCCTTTCGCGTACCCTGGTCTTCTGGTTGGTAAAAAGATGAGGGTTGGATAGAATGGAATGATGTGATAAATCATTTTTTGTGGAACGGCTTTACCGCATTTGAGGAGAGCTAGGGCTCTTCTCAATTGGTGGGGAAGGCTTACGCTCGTTGTGAAATCTATTCTTGGTAGTCTCCCGTTTACTACTTTCCTTATTCAAAGCTCCTAAAAAGGTTATCAATCTTCTTGAGTCTATTAGATGTCGATTCTTTTGGGGCTTCAAAGAGTCTCAACGGGGTATTTCTTGGGTCAAATGGAATAGTATCCTTTTAAAGTCTAACATGGGTGGCTTGGGAGTTGGTATCCTTCTCGCTAAGAATCTTGGTCTTCTTGGAAAATGGAAATGGCGCTTCCTTACATAGAAGGAAGCTCTTTGGCGAATAGTGATTAAGGGGTTTTATGGGGATTCTGGTGGCTTCGAGTCTTTAGTAGGTTTGCCTAGGCCAAATGGCATTTGGTGTGTTGTGTGACATTTTTTAAAGGCGGTGAGTGAAAAGATATGGTGATCAGGTAATCCCTCTTTCAAGCCGGTCACCTTCATATAAAAGTTTTAGATGGAGCTAATGTGTCATTTTGGAAAGACCCTGGTGTGAGAATGTGTCTAGGTTAATAGATTTATTTCCTAGGTTATACGCTCTAGACTCCTCCCAAGATTGTAAGCTTGTTGATCGATGGCACTTAGTCGATGGCTGTGAGGGCAGAAACTGGCACTGAAGACACCCACCTCAAGGGAGGACTAATGACGGTGTTATAGACTTAGTTTCTATGATTGGAAACCTCTCTCTATCCTGGGCATCTACCGATAGATGGTCTTGGTCCAAATATGCTTCTGGTATCTATAAGGTTAGTATTCTTTCAAACATCATTCAATCCCTTTTGCTCGCACAGTATCATAAATAGAACTCGTGGATTCCCCGAAAGGTCAACATATGTGTTTGGAGAGGCTCTTTAAAATAGGCTTCTCACTACTAGTATAAATCTTTCTCTCGTGGTATTCCCGCGTGCGAACACGTTATGCCCTTTTTTGAATAATGAGGAGAAAGACATAGATCACTGTCTTATTAACTGCCCGTGTATGTTACCTATATGGAAAAAAGTCTGGAGTTGGTGGCACTTACCTCCTCCATGTATTTTACCCTCGTTTGATATCAAGGACACTTTGGTTACGTTGGCTCCCAACGGCTGTTCGTTGTCTAATAAGGCCATGCATGGGGTGTTCCAAAGCACTTTTTAGGCAATATGGAAATGGAGGAATAAAATCATTAATGCTTAACAGGATCGTGTCGATGACTATCAAACATAGAGGGACCATCTTTCCTTCCACTTCAGGGATATCCGAAAGATATGGATCTCTACTCGAGCTTCTTCTAGACCTGCTAAATTGGGATTTGTGTGGATAGCTCGCCCCTTTTGACTTGTTTGGTTGTTTGTGTGTCTGATTGGAGTTGTTTTTTTATCTGATTCTTTTGGTTTTGGTTTTGGTTCTTGGATCCTGTTGTCTTAGTTTTGCTTTTGCTTCTAACTTTCTTTGTTATTTTTTGTATTCTTTTGGCTTCTTCTTGAAACCTTTTCCAATAATATTATAGCCTTTAAAAAAACCCATAAGTAAACCAGATTAGTAAATATGCCAAGGTACCTTCTTATTACAAAACGTTGGAGACAGTCTACACTATAAAGCATTTAGGACCTTCTATATTTAGAAAGTCTGGATTCAAACTTTTCCCTTTCTTTTTATAAATTTATGGAAATATCTCTTTTAACAAAAAACACGCCCATCTAATAACCTTTTGTTATGTGCAATCTTGTCCATCTATCTCATTTTAGGGAAACACATCTTAAAGTGATATGTGTTACTTCTTAATTAAAAAATCACTTTTATTTTTAAATAAAAATATGTTTTATCTATTTATTTTTTTATGATTTTTTTTTCACCTCATATTTTCTAAAAATTTTTGTGCTTTTTAATTCAACATCTATTTTAATATATATTTTATTAATTTTTAGTTTTTTTATTTTTAATGCTCCAGAAATCGTTGTTTTACGCGGGTACCATTCTAATTTAAATTGATCAATATACTAAAACGCATCATGCATCACGACAAAATAGTGTCGGTAGGCGCTGGGCTATACTTTTGGCCATTGGATAATCCAGCATACTTAGCCCTAGTTGTTTAATGAGTATGTTAGTGCTGAACAAAATCATTTCAATCTCCTTCACTAAACACGTGTTCTCTACAAACCATCTTCCGGAAAAAATCTTTATGAAAACTCACACATGGCAAAAGCTTATGCGTCGATGAGCAGCTAATAACAGTTTTTATAATCAGTTAATTTACTTTCTCAATTGTTCGGCGTTTAAGGATCGGTAATCAATTTTCTTGTAAGTTTTTTTGCTGTGAATACCTAAATTGATGATAAATATTTTATTAGTTGATATATTTATGTGTAATTGTGTTATTGTTCAATACCTTCCTTAGTTAGGCAGCAATGAATTGTGTAATTGTTCAATTTGCGATTTGAACAGCTTATTAAGGTTTCATTCCATTATTGCGTAATCATTTTGCAAAACTTAATTAATTTTTCATAGTCAATAATAGATAGAATATTTGTATGACAATGGAGTTTAATCTTTAACAGCTTTTTAGTTTTCATCTTTTCGTTTAAATGTTATTTTTCATCATAAGAGGCCATGTTTGTTGTCCATAAGTGTTTAGTGGCAAGTGTTATGGGTCTTGCTTGTGTTGCGGTGAATGGCCCAAATTAGCTTACGATGGTTTTAATACATTGTTTGAATCAACTAATCATTCTTTGTAAAATCTTTTGTGGTTGTGAGTAAGTGGAGAGATTATTTAGATTAGTAGATATTAGTCATTTTCTATGAGAGTTGAGGGAAAAGAAGTGGTTGTTGGAGTTTAGATAGATCACACTTGAAGATTTGTATGTTTTCGATTATATGTTGTGAAATTTTTATACTTTGGCTATCACCAGTTACATCTTATAAATGTAACTTTGTTCTTCTTTTCTCAGTTATCGTTTCTACAAGAGGTGTGTTTGGAATTTGCTAAAAAATGTAATGTTGTTGAATTTTATACAGAACGTATCAGTCTTTTTACGAGTAGAAAATTGCCTAAAAAAGAGATAGTAAATACTCTTTCGTTTTATAAGGTATTTGTGTTTTCAAATAGTTTTGAGTACATGTTGATGTTTGCCGATATGGTGGAACCGCTGTTAATGAAGTTTGTATGCCTCTCATTACTCTTCTTTTTGACGATCTTATAAATTCTTTTGGTGATAATGAGAATAGCAATGATGTCACTCAGGCTGTTCTTCTTATGGTTGGTTATAAATATTAGAATGTTTATTTTTGTTAGTTGTTATTATTGCACAAATGGTTGATTATTCGAGTATGAAATGTGTGATAGGTGATAGGTGTCGCTCAAATTTGTTTACCTGGCCGCTGGAGCTGGTGTGGCTGCTTTTCTTCGTAGGTACTCATGTTGCTGCGCTAATAATCTTATTGTTCTGTGTTCAGGTGTCACACCCCGAAAATTTCAGGTCAATATTTTAAACTTTTTCGATAATTATTTTTGACTTTTATACGTTACGTTTGAATCTGGCAGTTTACCGGGAAGTTCAATCTTCGCGTATAACTAAAAAACGTCATCGACTCGTTGGAATCACTCCCGGTAGTTATTTTTACGCTTTAACGTTTAAATTTCGTTTTTTGCGTTTTTGACCTAACGAAACCCCGGAAACCCAAAATCTTTTCGTGTAAACTTTAGTTATCGTCCATCTCGTATTCTTGAGTCCAAAATTTCGTTCACCCTTACCTCTTGTTATATATGGATGCCCAAAACAACCTTGAGTCTTGAAATTAAATTAAAGGTACTCCCTCTGTCCCATTTTTATTGTCCACGTTTCCTTTTTGGGATGTCCCAATTTAATTGTCCACTACTAAAAATAGACGCCCAAAACCCAACCAAAACAACCTTGAGTCTTGAAATAAAATCAAAGGTATCTTTTTTTGTCTTACTATGCATGTGTTTATGTAAGAAAGAGATAGTGACCTCTCATGAAGTTACTACCATGCACAAAACCTTATGACCAACACATACATGTGATCACTTGATCACTTGTGTTTCATTTGACTTGAAATTCAAATTTAATACCTAATTTATGAACCTTGAACAAAAAAAAGAACCATATGGTCCTTTTGGGTGAGTTTCGGCCGAACCACATACAAACACACTTTTGGTGTGTGTTGGTTGCTTACTTGGTCATATGGTGACTCAAAACCCTAGACCTTATCCTATATAAACCATTTTTTACTCATTTTAGGTCATCTCATTCTCTCTTGAAGCCCACGGCTCACATACACCCTTATAGGGTTTTCATATCTTTGATTTCTAGCAAGATTCACTCATTCCAAGTTTATTTCTAAGAACATCTAAGGTGTTTTGAAGTATTGGTTATTTGATTTAAGGGTTTTTCTTCAAGATCTAAGTTAGGGTTTCTAGATTTGTTGTTGGATTTTATAGATCTATTATTTTGGGGTATAGATCTTGTGATTTCTCTACTTGTTCTTCATTATTGTAAGTATCTTGAATCTTTCTTTGTGGTTTTTCGTATATGTTCAAAGATCCATACATCCATATGTTGTGTTTTAATTTTTGAAAGATTTTAAAGACAAGATTTCATAAATAATGATACTACTTTATTTCACTAGTTTAATATTATGTTCTTGGTGAGATGAGAGTTGAATAGTGTTGCAACAATAGAAATGAAGGGATTAGGTTACATTTAGGTGTGGTTTTGTTGTGGATTAGTTGTGAATAGAGATTAGGCTAGATTAGGCACTATTATGAAGTTTGGGTGGATTTTGGTTGCGTTTTTGACAAAAAGTGTTTGCTATTCTGAATTTGTTTTGAGGTTTCGGTCGACCTAAAAATATTTTCATTAGGTGTAAAAGTAGTTTTTGAAGAGCTCGTTTTGAATAGATAGTTTTTCATATATCACACTTTAAAAATGAATTTAAAACGACCAAGTTATGGCCAAATGAAACTTGAAACATTTTTTGGCGAAACCAAATGAATTGTTGTTTATGTGAATAGTAAAACGGGTTTTCAGATATTTTTGAACTTTTTAAAGATTAGCGAAACATATAGTAACACTTATATATTTATTGGTATTGTTTAAAGACGTCGTTAATATATTTGGGAAAAGCGAGAAGGTTACGAAAAATAGTAAGTTTGGCAAAAATTTAGC
>BQNB010114157.1:0-19163 GCA_026074375.1 Tanacetum coccineum
CCTAGCTATTGGGATTTTTGATTATTCTAGTTTCTTTGATTTCGCCTAGGTCTTTGTGACCTGTACATTTCAGCATACTTAACTGGTTTCCTAACGGGTTTTTCTTGTTGTTTAGATTTAACAAATTCTATCTTAGCAACAGTAGAAAAAATAGTTTTAGACACACCTATTTTCTTTTCAACCTTAGACTTAGGCTTCTTTTCATCATCACTGTCAGATTCCCAGTCTTCAATAACTGGGACACCAGTACTAACATTCTTACTATCCTTAGGTCCATAGCCTTCAAACTCAGGCTGTTGGAACTCTTCTAGATCAGAGTTGGACAAACCAAGCTTTGGAGGTGCATTATAGATTAAAGGATAGGGTGGTGGAACAACATGATACCCCAAACCCTTTTTACTTTTGTCAGTTATCTGATTCTCTAACAATTTGTCTAGGCTCTTTGAGGCACTATCAAATTTCTCAATTTTAAATTTAATACCCTCTTTTTCTTGCTTAACCTTTTCAAACTCAGTTTTAAGCACACTTATTTCATAGTTTTTGCAACCAACTTCTCTTTTAAGAACTGCAATTTTTTCACTATTCTTTCTAAATATGACGATCTTCTACTGTTGCTAAACCTCTTTTATAAGTAGATGCTTTAAATTCAGTTTCATTAAGCTTAACAATCAAATCATCACACTGTTTCTTAAGAGTTTCATAGTTAGTCAGACAAGTTTTAGAGCAAGATTTGTCATTATTTACCTTAGAGTTTGAAAGAGCCATAGGAGCCATCTCTTCCTTGTGAGTAAAGAGTTCTTCTTGTTTGTTTCTTATGGATCAAAGTTTCATAACACAAGCTCTGATACCATTTGTTGATCCCAATCCTAGATCGATTCTTTAGCTTGTAAAGATTATGTTACCTTGGATAAATCCAAAATAGCAATAGTAGAAACTTTGTGTGAATACTAAAGAGTATGCGGAATCTACTCTTTAATACCTAGAAGAGAACTAATGAAACAGTGAATATATATGAACAATGATATAACCAAAAAGCTTCAATATTATCAAGATTAATAATACGAGTACTCTGTGTAGTACTAGGGTTTACAACCTTGAAGCTATTACAATTGTGTGTTTGCAAGTGTGAGGGATATATGAGATGATGATGAGATGAATGAGATGTTAAACTAGATGCCCTAGGATCTCCTTTTATACACCAAGGAGTCCTAATGGGCTTACAATACTTTTCTAAGTATTTAGTCAAATGTATTAAATACAATGACTAAGTATTTAATAGTTTCCAAAGCATGTAGTCAAATGTATTAAATACAATGACTAAGTATTTAATACTTTCCAAAGCATGTATTCAAATGTATTAAATACATTGACTAAGTATTTAATACTTTCCCATAAACAGTTGTAACTTCTCAATCAGCATTAATCTTTTTAATCACCATTAACTTTAGTCTTTAGTTTGACTAATCAGCATTAACTTCAGTCTTCAGTTAATTAGTATTGACTTCAATCTTCTGTTTAACTAATCAGCATTAACTTCAGTCTTCAGTCAATATTAAGTTAGTACTGGCAGTACTAACTTTGCTCTAGTAGTACTAAGTTTACTCTAGCAGTACTAACTGATTAGTACTGGCAGTTTCCAACACTTAGCATATTTCCATGTATCTTGAGCAGTACTAAATTATGCTTGGCAGTACAAAGTATGAAGACTTTAATTCCTAACAATTGCCGCACTTACAATATTGTTCGCCGCACATTTTCCCAACAGAAGAAAACCTTTGTGTTGAATATTTAAAGAGTATCGGAATCTACTCTTTTAATACCTAGAAGAATTCTGAATAAAACATTGAATATAAAGAGATGTAACATTTCTTCCTTTTCGTGTCTTGTACGACTCAATAATGATCACAATATCTAACACCCCAAAAATTGTCCGAGCGGAAATATCAGGGAGCGTTACATCATAATACAATAGCACAAAGAAACAAGAGAACGACCTCTAAATGTGTCGTTTGTAAAACAATCTCGTTGATTTTCTGAAATCAAAATAATAGTTGTCCCATAATTGCATCACCATGAAAAACTTGAATGTAAAGACTCCAATGCACATCAAATAATCCAAGCATCTAATTCACCTGAGAAAAACATGCTTAAAAGTGTCAACATTAAAGTTGGTGAGTTCATAGATTAGTTTAAGAATATAATGAAAGTTACAACCAATAAATTTATCCCTGTGGTCAACACAGTACACTATGAAAAATGTTTATAAAATATGCACGACCCATTTTATGTTACCAAAAGCACCAATCTTATCCCAAAGATTTTCATAAATAATGCATGACAAATTTAATGTCACCAACATGTTCCAAGTATGTATGTGTCGGGGGGCCCTGTAGTCCCCAACATGATCCGACATGTTATAACGTTCGTTCCCAGTGATAGCTAGTCACCCGAACGGGGGTTGTCAATCCCGAATAGATCTATTTTATATCATTCGCGTGGACATCACGCTATAATGTTCGTTACCTGCGATAGCTTAATCACCCGAACAGGGATCCACACCCGAATAGATCTATTTCATAACATTCGCGCTCACCCTCCAAGTGATTTACAGTTCATGACGCTGTGACGTAGACTTGTTGTATGTACCCGATTCGGGCAGTGATACAAATAATGTGTTCCCATCATGGGTGTTCCCTCCAAGAACACCCGGGCATGTAATGCTTGTTGGCCCCGCAGGCGCCAAACAAATCGTAATCCGAAAATCATTTCAAATGTAAAGTATGCATTTGTGACCAAAAATAAAGTCAAATAATGTATCCCATAGCGAGCTATGCAAATAAGTATGTAAACCAATTTGAAATCAATCATGTAAATGTGTTTGTAATGAATTGCAAAATCAAGTATGTGAACCAAGTGTGTAGAATAGTATGTAAAAGATATTGTGAACAAATATGTAAACAAGTTATATTGAGCATGTATTCTCCCCCGAGATTTGTAAAGCAATGTAAAACAAGTGAAAGAGGGGCTATAAACTCACATCGATGGTGAAGAACGATTGACGGGAATGGGCATTTAGTATGCACAACACGAACAGAAAGACCGGAACGGCTCGACTGAGAAGTAGCAACTAATCCTAACGGCTAAGTCCCACTAGCCTAGGATAATGCGTTTGGATTCTTTTCCGATAAATGATTACATCAACGCGACACGTTGATAAAAGATTTAGATTTAAAGTTGTAATAGTTTGGTGGTTGGTTAAATAAATAAATTGAAAATATACGCAAAGTGTGTAATATATATTCTGTATATATTGCATAATGATAAATGACCAAATATATAATTCCTATCGTAAATTATATATTAAGATACCCACCCAAAAGGATAACTCGAAGCGTATATGATACACAACATGTGTGTTCCCTAAAAGATGACAATTAAACTAAAATGGTTTAATTATATAATACTTTCCAAGTATTATATAAGAAAATAATAAAAATTAAAGAAACTAAATAATTCGACACGTTCCCGGATATCCCCAAATGATTTAATGGAAAGTTTCTTTATAAAAATGAACACACGTTTTAAATCTGCAAATTATGTTAAACGACGTTTTTAAAACTCTTACAATAGTTATGATGTTATTTTCTAGTTGCTAATAAAATATAAGATTATTTTATAATTTAATACATTGTTTCCTCGATGGGTTGCTAGAATATTTATCCCATTTGTAAAAGTATAGTTTCCGTTTGTTTATCCGGTTATTGATATATTACGAATTAAAAATCTTGAAATTATATAACTTAACCCTTTTTCAAATAATACATGACACATTTATTTAACCATTTTAAACCACCAATATATATATCCGGTTTATTATTTATAAATCTCGCGATAATTTTTATTTATCGATTATTAAAATTTTGTTATACCAAACGCACCCTTTGCGGTGCAGCTGTCAAACCAACGCCCCTTTACAGTTTCCTCCTGTCCCAAACACACCCCGTGGTGTATTTCTGTCCAAACCAAACACACCCTTATGGGTTTCTGCCAACCCAAACGCTCCCTTATGGCAAATCTGTCAGGCCAAACGCTCCCTATGTTTGTTTTATCAAAACCAAACACATCCTATGGCTGATCTTAACCCAACCGCACCCTTTGTGGTGATAAAACCCAAACCAAACGCACCGTTGGCTATTTCACAGCCAACCCAAACGCACCTGTGGTGCTTTCTGTCGAACCAAACGCACCCTCCTCTGTGTTACAAACCAACTCGACAACCCAACCCAAACCCATGGCGGCGGCTGTCAACCCGGCTGTCCCCACAGCCATCCCGACCCAGACCAGAAACAACACACCCTTGCGGGCGTTTCCTAAGACCAAACGCACCTTATTTGGTTTTAATACCAACCAAACGCACCTTGGTGCTTATGAACAAAGCCAAACGCACCCTAATCTATGAAGAACAACACCAAACATCCTCACGGCTGCTAACAACAACCAAAGCGTCCTATACTTTTTTATAAACCCCCAAACGCACCCTTACGGTCATTTACTACCTAAACCGGACACACCCCTTAGCGTCGTGAACATCAAAACAGCCCCCCTGCGGCTGTTAACTGCTACCCAATACGCACCCTAATGGCTGAGGACGAAATCCAAACGCACCTTTGGCGTTGAATCGAGCAAACAGACACGCCCTATGACGTGACTGACGAAACCAAACCCACCCTTCGTGGTTTTATAAAAAAACACACGCACCTTATGGTGCTGCCATAAACCCACGCACCCGTTTTATGAGGTGATGGCGATGGTGGTGTTAAGATGATGATGACGGTGAGGTGGTGTTCTTGGTGTCGGTGTGGTGATGGAGTGGTGTGGATAAGGAGATGACGTGGAGATGAGGATGATGATGATGGTGTCGGTGGGTTGTTGGCCGGAACTTGACCGGGACGTGGCCGGAAAAATGGGAGCGGCGCCAGAAACTTATAGGCGTGTATGTGTGTTGTGTTTTATAAAAATGATGATATGGTAACCCTAATACTTCTTTATATACTCAAAATTATAAAAGAAACAAAGTGACAACTTCCCTATAGCTTAGGGTTAATAGTGAAAATATTTCCACAGGGACCAATAATGAAATTTTTGGGAAACTTTCGTAAAATTTGGTTGCGCACGTTTTTTTGGCAAGTTATATGGATGATTCAACGCACGAAACTTGCGCCCATTGTTTTCTAATCATTTTTCTGATAAACTGAGTATTCACTCGACTAATTTTTCGTAAATGTTTTTATAAAATTTATTAAAACGTTTATTATGTATTTTGTGATTGGTTACAAAATAAAAAAGAAATTATACTAGGATATTTGCGGTATCACAACGCTTAATAAGTAAAATATTAAATTAATTTTGTTAATATTTTTATTAAATAAATAGTGATAATTAAAAAAAAAGTGAATTTAATTATTTTTGTGTGTCCGGTACCGTTGTGTGCAATTTTCAAACTTATCTGCAGGTGGCCGTTCGTTTTAGCCTTTTTCGGCTCGTTCCAGGTTTCGGGCAAAACTGGCAAGTTGTCAGGAAGTCTGTTTACACATCAAATTGCTTTAGAGTCCGAGTCGTGAAAACGTGATTTAGATGATCGTTCTTATAAGTCAAGCCAGACCCGAAAAGTCACAGGGTAAGATAGTTATCTAAAGTTCTGAAAATTACCGGATGTTACAGGCATCGTGCTGAAGATGAACCCAAGCTGTTAGACACCACTGTTGGACGTGTTGTCCCTCTCCTACCAGTTGCGCCAGCTCGTGGTGAGAGTGAGCTGGAGGATAGTGTGGATAAGCTTTTTGATGATGGAGGTAGTGATGATCAGGCGGAGAAAGGTGATTCTGCCGGTGGTGGCCAAGGTGTTGGTATCCAGTTTGTTAGTGAGGCCGCAGAGGTTGTTGCTGAGGATGTGGCTTCTTTACAGACAAGACACCAAAAGAAATGAAAGACTATGGTTGTTGATGCTGGCGAGCCTTCATATCTGCAAAAAGTTGAGGGTTTCGACCACGACTCTTCACTGGGCCATCTTTTGATGGAAAATCTAAGTCCGCGCTCCAGAGGTTACTTGGTGGAGTTGTGTTGAATCCGGAGGTTGGGATTGGCGACCTTACCTTACTGCCTTTGTTACGTCTTCTGTGTTGCTGGACATCCCCCACCCCTGGAGCAAAAGGGTCGAGGATAAGAACTGATCCGTGCCGAAGGGGGTAATTTTGTACATTATGCTTTCCTCGTAGGTTTGTATCTCTTCAGATTCTTTCACCATTCATGGTGCTAATGTTACGGAGGCTTGAAGTTGATGCTGTTGTCAGGTCTTTGCCGCTCCTGCTATTGCAACTATTACTACCGTAACTGCAACGGTTGATGCTGCTACAGTTGCTAAGGAAGCACCTATTAAACCTTCTTTGTTTGGTGCTGGTTCGTCCTCAGCTGGCGGGACTGACTCTGCCCCGGGCGGCTTTTTTGATGTTTCTTGGTAGTTGAGATTTCCGATTGGTGGTATCCGCTCTGTTGTTGATCGGCTATGGCGTGTTAACGGTCGAGCCGATCGAGTTATGCCTTAACAAGCTACGGATCGTTTTTAATTACCGACCGAGCTCGAATAAACTTTTTAATTATATTGATCGTGCTCGAATCGAAATATTTTTAGTTGTTCGAGCTCGGGCTCGAAGCTCGTTTAAAAAATTTTAACTTTTAAGTTAAGATGCTCGTATAAAAAGATCTGAGATTGATAGGGTCTTATTAACACAAAGATCGAGCTCGAAAAACTCGTTTATATTTTTAAAAAAAATTTTAATGCCACAAACTAAAGCTTATGTTACTTCTCAAGTCAACCAAAGGTGTCTTAGGAATACACAGATAATGTGTTTAATCATCATCAAAACTACTAAGTTTAAATATGGTGGGGCCTTGGTTATATTAGAGTTTTTTTCTTGAAAGATTTCTCTTCAACCAATGTGAGATAGCCATTTCCCTTTATATTTTAATTCTCTTATTCTTTTGTTATTTTAAAACTATATTTTTTATTTTTTGTCAATTATTTTTTGTTTTCAAATAAAATTTATATCATTATTCTTTTCGTAACATCGCACTTTTTAATTTTATAACAAAGTTAGATAAACTTATACATTTAGTAGCTAGTAATTACCTTAAGGGTTATCTTCCTTTATTATATAACTAGCTCATAACTCGTGTTCAATACGGGTATTAATAAGCATATAAAACAATCAAAAAATGTTTTTCCAATTTTTTGAACCATATCATTATTTTCTTAAACAAGTGCCAATTTATTTATTGGTTATGTGACGCTAGATAGAATACAATAAGTAAGATGCCATACATGAGTCCCTGTAATTGTATATTTACTTCATTCCTCAATAGTATTATTAGGCTTCTTCCAAATTAAAAAAAAATTCAAACGGTATAGATTATTTCTTTTAATCTAATTTGAACATTTTTTGTGATGTTTTTAAACATCAATTGTTATCTTTTTAGTAGTATGTAATGTTTCGCTATGTTGACATCACACATATTTATCTCCACAATATATAATAAACAAGTGAAGATTGACGACTTGTAAGATAAGAAAAATACATACATATATACACTCTATAATACATTTGGTCGATAGATCGGTTTGTATTAGGAGCTCATAAGCTCAAACAACAAGCAATCCACAAAACCTCTCTATTTATATCTTTAGAAGGTATTTTTTTTCTTTATGTAATAAATATAATGCAATCCTACATTGAGAAATTGAGTAACTATTTGATTAATAGTAACAAAGTACTCGTTAATCCAAATTTGTTTTTTTTCATGAAAGACACTATAATCAATTAAGAGTTTATGTATCTAACAAAGATAAGCAAGCATCTTAATCCTTTCAATTCAATGTTTTTTCATGATCATACAAGTGGTAATATTCGAAGCTTTGACATGAAATATATATAAAAACGACATGTTTTTAATGCAGTTCATGGAGGATCCTACGTATCTCTCAATGGGAGTCATGGAATCGTTACGGTTCTGTGGGCACTTCCTATTTGCCTATTTAAGACAATGGATGTTTTGCACCGCATTTTTTACTCGACCTTTACAAATATACTTTCATACATTCATAATTAAATCTTTGTGATTGTTGTTATATCATTAGTTTTGTTTGCATATGTTGTGTAGTTCTATACTACCATGATACCAATCATACTTTAAGTTAATAAAACATCGCCACAACTCCAAACATAGAGCGTTACGTTAGTCTTCTAGTCCTCAAAATACATAGAGAGAAAGGTTCGTTCTACCTAGACTAAGACTCGATATTTTGCTTTTTATTGGGAAAAGTATAAGTGACGTGTACGGTTTTCTCCGCCAAGTAAGAGAGCTTATTGACATAGTGAAGTGAACTCTCACGTCGGAACTTACCCCCCCCCCCCCCCCCCCCGCCGAAGTGGGAGAAGGACCGAGGAAGGAGCTTTGTTACCAAATTACTATAAATTATTGTGATGTGGCTTGTGACTTCCTTTTATTTACTTAATATCTTGCATTTATTTTTACATATTATCATTACTTGTATTCACATATAAGTTTCGAAACGAAGTTTTTAAACGTTAAAACTATTCATTCCCTTGTGGTTTTTTACAAAACATGTAAACATATGACTTGCCATACATGCACTTTGTGTAGTTATTATATGTACTTTTGGAGCTCGTTTAAATTAATGAAGTGCATCAAATATATGCATAGGCATCTAACTTTGAGCTAGAATATATTATGATGTATCTAAGACAAAAAATATATATAATTCAAATGGATACATTTATAATGTGTGGTTATGGTTATTTCTTCTTTTTTTTATATTAAAATTTGTTGTCATCATAACTTCATATGTGAATGCTAAAACAAAAAATAATAAAATGCTAAAAATAAATAAAATATATCTAATAATAATTTATTGATATAGAAATTAAAAAATACGATAAAGTTGTTAACCTTATGATTTTTCTTCTAAATTGTTCATAAGTAATGATAATACAAAATCAAAATGATTTTCCCACATCGGAGGATGAAGACAAACGTATGAAATGTTTAGAGTATAAATCAAAGCAAACAATGTAGGAGCATCTTAAAGACTTCAAGTGCTTGGACTATAAATTAAAGCCAAAAGTTTTTCACTTTGTATTCAATTTATATAATTATAATTTATAAAAATAAAAATATAAAAGTTTTATACAAAAGTACTTAAATTTGTTTATAGCTCGTTTAGCTCGATTAACTTGGCTCGTTTGGCTCGAGATAACTATACGAGCTGAGTCGAAAGTTTCATTTTAAAGCTCAGCTCGTTATTATAATCGAGCATAAAAACTTGTTCGAGCTCGACTCGAGTTTGATATTCATCAAGCTCGAGCTCGACTTAAACGAGCTCGAGCTCGAATAGCTCATTAAAATCTCGACTCGTTAACACCCCTAATCCTGACTTTGATCTTCAAAAGGTTTATGTTCCGCAATGGAGCGTTACTAATGGATCGCGTCTGTCGCGAAATATTAGACGAATTTGCTCCTCCAAAATTTTTTGCATCTATTCGGGAATAGAGCACGACCAGCTTTTTACCGAGTTTAACGTTGAAGCTGCCCGCCAAATTTCTTTGAGTGCTGAAGTGAGGATGCGTGCTGAGTATAACATCAAAGAGAAAAGGCAACTTAGATCTGTTGTTGATGAGCAAACGAAACTGCTAAAGGTTAGGGATGGAGAGATTGAAAATCTCAAAGTACAATTATTGTTGAAAGAGGCGGAAGCCGCAGAGGCTATTCGGCTTCGTGCTGAAGCCTCTAAGTTTGAGGCTATTGAGAAGTCCCTGCGATATAAAGTGAGAATTTTAAAAGATCATAACACCACCCTGGAGAAGGAGAAAAGTGAGCTAGATGTGAAGGTGGCCGATCTTGTGGCTTCGGTGAAGGTTAGGGAGCAAGAGGTTGCTGATTTGGATGCTATGGTGATTTTCGTTAACTCTCAGAATGACAACCTTGTTAATCATGTATGTGTCTTTACACTTGTGTATATTTTTTTTCTATTTTCTTACCTTTATGCTTCCACACAATTGCAGGTACATAAACTAGAGACTTCTTTTGCCGTACTTCAAAAGAAAGTTACGGTGTATGAGGACTGTATGAGTCAGCTCGAGAAATTCTAAGATGAGCGGATGGAGGTTGTTTATGAGAAATTCAACAAACTGCATGCTGACTTTATTGAGATGGCCCTTCATTTGAAGGAGAAATTCTATCCCTATCTTTTAACTACCATTGCCGGTCGTAGGTGGCTTCTTACCTATGGCATGGAGCTTGTTTTTGCTAAGTGCCTTAACTCACCGGAGTATCTCTCCGCCTTTAGAGCGGGCATCAGCAAAGCTATTGAGAAAGGCATGCAAGATGGGCTAGCCGATGGAACTAACTAATGGTCAGGAAGGCAGGGTCCTCACATTTCCTCTTTGCAAGATCTTCAGAGTGTGAACTTCTCCTTGCTTGCTGATCTGAAGTCCAACAAGGATGCAAGTCTTGAAACTTTAATGGACATTCTTCGCTTAGATGAACCTCTTGCGGAAAGATTGGGTCTGAACGAATCACAACCTCATGTTGATCAGCTAATGGTCCCTGTACATCACTCACCGGATCAAACTGTCATTGGTGCCAAAGCCTTGTCTCTTTCCCTGGATGTTTCCCATAGCCGAGTTTAAAGGATCAAGGAAAATATTGCTAACAATAGACCAGCTCTTCGTGACGTTTTTGTTCCATTAGCTGAGCCTTTATCCATTGTTGCTTTGGAAGGTACCAGAGGTACTTTCGGTACTACTCCCGATACTACAACTGCCTTGTCTACTACTTACATGTCTGCGAGCTCCATTCCTCTAATTTTTACAGATGACTACATGGTTGTTCATGCGGATAGTCAAGAAGGTACCGGTGCGGCCGGGCAGACAGGTGCAGGTGCGGATGTTAACCCTTTCCCTAACATTGAGGATGCGGAGCTAGACATCTCTTAGTAGCTTGTTATAATCCCTGGGCTTGGTCGCATGTGACCTTTTTGTTGTAGCCTCTTATGTACGAATAATTTTTCTAAGTGTTTTTGTCCGTTTTGATTGCCGCAGTTGCTTGTTGACCTTTTTGTATGCGGCAACTTACATTTGCATAATTTCTCAGTGTTTAACCTTGACCTTGCTATCTTTTTAATGTTATGATATATTTTTTCTGATTGTCTTTGTTTGAATATATGCGGGTTATTCTCCCTATACTGGGTTTACAATACCTCTTATGTATAATTGAGTTAATTTTGTGGTTACTCGTCCTTTTGTTATACGGAATAACGTTGATTGGGTCATGCCCTAGTGTGCGCGTCTTAATCACATACAGAATAACTTTGCAAAGTAAAGAATGAAAAAAGTTTAAAGCAAAATTTGTGAAGGTAGCTAGGCTTCACTTTTTATTAAAAAAAATTAAAAGACATTACAATACATAAAGTAATATAATTTGGAATGCATTACCCCCACTGCGGAATCCGCATGGGTGAGTTGCTTACATTTTGTAAACATAACAGTTCTTGAGGTTGCTGATATTCCAAGTCCGCAAAAGTTGTTTTCCGTCACGGTCTTTTAACTTGTATGCTCCCTTGCCAAGTGCTTCCGTTACCTCGTACAGTCCTTCCCACTTGGGGCCCAGCTTCCCTGTGTCCTCCGCTCGGCTTGCATCGTTGTTGCGTTATACTAGGTCTCCTGGTTTGAAACTTGTATTTCTAACTTTTGCGTTATAGTACTTTTTCATTTTTGCTTTACTCTTAGCTTCATGTATTGCTGCTTCCTCCCTTCTTTCTTCCAAGAGGTCAAGGTTGATTTCTAAAGCTTCATTGTTTTGTACCAGGTATACTTCTGCTGTTCTGATTGTAGGCATGCCTATCTTCATCAGAATGAGTGCCTCCGTTCCGTACGTTAATGAGAATGGGGTGTCTCCGTTGCTATATTTTATCATTGTGCGGTGTGCCCATAGAACATGAGGTAGTTCTTCCATCTAGTTTTTGCTTCTTGCTTCCAACCTTGCTTTTATTCCTTCACCTAAGCTGTGATTCGCTCTTTCTACAAGTCCATTAGTCTGCGAATGTTTTACAGAGGCAAAATGCTGATTGATACATAGTTTCTCGCACCAGTCCTTGAATGGATCATCTTAGAATTGTTTTCAATTGTCTGATATAATTTCTCCAGGAAGTCCAAACCTGCAAACAATGTTATCTCACACGAATTTTTTGATCTGATTACCAGTGATAGTTGCGACCGGTTTTGCTTCAATCCATTTTGTGAAGTAATCCATAGCTAAAATTAAGAATTTGACTTTCCCTGGTCCTTTCGGAAAAGGTCCGGCTATGCCAATTCTCCATTTGTAAAATGGCCATGGAGATGTAATTATGGTCAGCTTCTATTGCGGATTCCTTGGGATGGGTTTATGAACTTGACAATCTTGACATGCTCTTATTAATGTTCTTGCATCTCTATGCATGGTAGGCCAATAATACCCGGTCCGCAAGGCTTTGGCCACGACGGATCGTGTGCCTGCATGCATGCTACAAGATCCTTCATGTATCTCTCTTAGATCATAATTGGTTTGAAGTGGCCTGGTATGTGCTTAATTACACATACCTTTTACCTAATAAAACGAGCCTAAAATGACCAATATATATCAAAAATGCATTGTGTAGATTATAAATGACATACAAGAACAAGGATTAAAACAGATCTGGAGGTTGGATAAAGTGAAATAAATGTGTAGCCATTTTATTAGAGTTGAAAGGTTAAAGAGATGGGAAGAGTGTATTGTTAGAGAGAAAACACACACACTTTTACAAAAGTGAGCTTCACCCCTTCATGGAAGTATGGAAGGGGTATATATAGTCCTAGTGACACTTAACTATTGTAACTAGTCATTATTAGTCCCTACGTGTCACGCTATAAATGAACTAATGTAATTCCGGATATGTCACCATATTTTAAGGCTAACAATCTTCCCCCAATATGTGGACACATACGGAATTACTTACAATGTTCCTAACAAGTACAAATACAATTAAATAAAGTCTTCCAAAGCTGAAGTTGTCTTTGAAGTTCTCCTAGTCTTGAAACTTGTATTCCAGCTTGGATCTTCATTGTATTTACTTGTTCTGGAACCATTGTAGTATGCATGAGTTGGATTAACTTCTACCCAATTCATGCAGCATGTCTTAAAAGCTTTCTTCATAAACTCCTTTTAGGCGAAGTTTTTGAATCAGCTTCCCCCCAAACCAACATCCCTATCTTAAGCAGATTCTGAAACTTTGAAGTAGCTTAAACAATCTTCTACTTGTCATTGACGTGCACAGCGGAAATTTGTAGAAGTCAAACCACACCAAGACCACTGCTTCTTGTCATTAAGGGCTTGGTGAATATTCGTTCGGGGGTGCATGCGAGAAATCAGCAACAATTCTTCTCACGTATGAAGAATACTTCACAAACCATATTAAGTAAAGTAGTATATACTACTTCCCCCTGGAAGTTTACATGGTAACATCAAAGTCAACTAAGTCCCGAATGTATACATTTATATACTACTTCCCCCTGGGAGTTGACTTGGTAACATCAAAGTCAACTAAGTCCTGGATGTACACATTTTCTCCCATGATGGTTGCGAACTCTCGGAAGCATCATTGTCGTGTACGTCTATATACTCGAGAAGTTTTTGTCTAAAGCACAATATTGAAATCCAAACGAACCATTACTCTCTTGACTTCATAACCCGTAGTAGGAAATAAAGCAAGAATTAAGAAAACTTGGTATAATCAAGGTCTTGTATATGAATGTCGTTGAAGAACTTTGAGAATTTTGCTTAGACTGTGAAGTACCATTGTCTTGGAATAGCACAATAATATCCCATGAGAATTGCTAAGTACATCTCAACCTTTAAACTTTCTGGCTAACTTACCAACCTTATATTCGGTCGGCTATTGTTGTGACCACTTGGTGAAGTAAACCCGATATACCAAGCTTGAAAAATGAAGTACAATCCCCCAAATTTGTTACTTAATCTTGCACTGTTGTTGATTAAAGAACGGTGCAAGATTAAATCTATAAGTACTCTATACCCGCCATCAAAAGTATAAGAAGTATAGCACCTCTTGATATTATCCACAACGACATCTGCGTGTGACACTGAGTACTACAATGTAACTCCTTTAAGTGATAGTTATAACTCGTGAGCACTATAATGTAACTCCTTACATCAGGAAATAACTAGATAATCTAAGTCTTAATCATAAGTTGTATACGTTCAAGCAAGTCATCAATCGATAGATTGGGTTTAAAGAAAAGGGGTAGAAAATAGAAGGAAGTCTCGATGATGAAATAAGTAGACGCCTTCGTAAAACCCACTTCAATCTCAAATAAGGGATACCAAATCAACTTCGTGAACACTTGTCATCGTAACCCGAATCTTTAGCCGTTTGTCATTTATTGAATCTTTTTCGGATCGTTTTAGTGTTATGTATCGTGTTTGTTGTGTTGTTGTTCAAGAATGTCGTTAAACTAGACAAATGTTGTGTTTGAATGTCGTCAACGGATCTACATTTGTCTAATTGAACTTGTCGTGATAGCGTTTTATTCCCAGCTCAATTTACGAACATAAGCAAAAAAATTAGCTATACCATAACCAATTTCGGCTTAATAAAACTCACAGCCCAATATCCATCTATTCGTTCCAAATACATCTAGCCCACTCCATATACATAGTCACGTTGTAATTTCGAACTTCAAATATAAGTAAGAAAAAATTGTACAAAACAATTTAACACTTCGCTCAACAGTTGGCCCCATTTTTCCCTTTTTTTCATTTGAAGCCGCCTAATACTCATACTCGTCCATTTCATTTTTCATATAGTGTCATGGCCCATATTTCCTTTCCTTAACCAAATACAAACGTTAATACCAAGGCCCAACACAATATTAGCCACAAGTCACAACCCTAAATGTTTGGGGATATAAAATAAATTATAACCCTAATAATCTCATTTCAACCACAAGCGCAGTCACCATGTGACAAATCCACAGCCACCATATTCCATTTCTTTTCTAGATAAAAAAAAACAAAATATCACTAGTCTTGAATCAAAAATTCGTTTTTGGTTTCTTTTAAACAACCACCGAGCCACATACATCTTATGTAGCCTTTTAATCTACAACGAAAATAACCAGTTTCCTAGTAAGCTACTAAACCTTATTGTCATTAATAGTTTACGCGAAACTTATCAAGACCACGACTTCAAGATCATCAAGGCCACTAAGGGTCTCAGGTAGGTTCCGTTTTGGTTGTTGAGTTTTTCTTAAATCGAAACAAAGATTGAGTGTAACAAAGTTGTTATGACTCTTTCTTTAATTTCGAATATGAAAAGAAGTTTGAGCTTCACATGGATCTATGATGATTCTTTCTATTTCGTGTGTTAGGTCTTATAAAGATCTAGATGATACATGTCGAACACAAACGAAAAGATGTCTGAGATCAATTTATTTATTTTGTGTCGAGTCTTGTAAAGTTGTATGGAGATGGTGGAGTTGTGATGGGTGATTGTGACGATGTTATAGTTGTAGGGATTGGATGATGTTGTTGGGTTGATGATGATTGAAGCTGTGATGTTGTTGAATTGATTTTGGTTGATGTTGTTGGTTGTAGAATGTTGTGGTTATGGTTTTTCGAGTTGGTTCTGTCCTTCGAGTTATTCTGTTTACTTAGACTCGGTTGAGTTTTGACCGGGTCAACTCGGTAAGAACCGAGTTGACTCGGTTTGGGTCTTGTGTATTTAACAAAACGCAACCAAGCATCATTACCAAAACGCAAGCTATCTTGGGGGCAAAACGCAACCAACCCAAGGCAAAACGCAATATTTTTTTAAAAAATTGGCAGCATAACGTTTATTTTTCTATATAAATGGGTCTTCAATCTTGGCAAAACGCAACGTCAAAACGCAATCAAATCTGTCAAAACGCAATGGTCAAAACGCAGTTGACCAGTCCAAAACGCAGTTGACTTTCTCCTTAAAATTCGGAACTGGTTTTGTCTTTTTCTCTTGCATCAAAACGCAACCAGGAAAATAAAACCCAGTTTTGTTGCTTGTCTTTTAAGCACAAAAAAATGTAAACCAGATATAAGGACCACAAATCAACAACAATAACACAACCATTTCATGACTTGTTAAAAAAATCCACGATGAACAGTATCGTGAACAGTAAATGAACATTGTCATGAACAGTAACCGGAACATGAACAACAAACACATGATACGACACACCCCTGCAGCTCTGATGCCAATTGTAGATTAATAAATGACATATAAACAAGGGAATTAAAACAGATCTGGAGGTATGGTAAAGTGAAATAAATGTAAAGCCATATTATTAGAGTTTAAGGTGAAAAGAGATGGGAAGAGTGTATGTGTTGAGAGAAAACACACACACTTACACACTTTACAAATGTGAACTTCACCCCTCCATGGAAGTATGGAGGGGGTATTTATAGTCCTAGTGACATACAACTATCATACTTAGTCATTATTAGTCCCTATATGTCACACTATAAATGAACTAATGTAATTCCGGATATGTCACCATATTTTAAGGCTAACAGTTACGCCACTAAACAACACAAATTTCGTAAAGAAAGTTAGTAAGATTATATTGAGTGTATGTAGCTGGCAGCCGGAACAGCATTTTGTGTATGTAGCCGGTGCCAACCACTCAAGTCCTAATTACGAAATTTGTGTTGTTTAGGGGCTAAGTGGAAAAAGCATATGTAGTATTTTGTGTTCTTTAGTGGAGAAACTAATTACGAAATTTGGTTTACTCTGTGCCCTGTAATTGCAGAATTTGTGCTTATGAATGATGAAGAGGTGTCGTACATAGTTTTTTGATATTACTCGAAGGCTGTTGGACCTGATATAGGAGATGCTATGGAAAGCATAAATGGTGCGTGTTAACTACTAAGCTTGATTAAGTTTAAATGCATACGTTATACTTATTATTTAATACTTATGGCTCTATATATATTGTAGGCAGGAAGGGCGCGGAAGCTACCGTTTCTAGAATGCAAGCAAGATAGCACCTGCAATTTTGATTCCGGTATGATATCTATTGTTTTAGTATCTAAGTACTTGATTAGGGTTCATGTTTTTTGTAATGTAAATTATTATTGCCAACCTTTTGAACTGAATCAACCATGTTGTTTAATACTGAACAACTTTCTCTCTTTTCTTTGAACATAGACTATATGGATTTGCTACATGTTTGGTTTCAGGTTTGACTGTACACTTATGGTAAGTTCCATGCCGATGTCATTTGTTAGTAATAGCAGTTTGTTAGCAAGTATTATTGACTGAGGTTTATGGTTTTCAACTTATATTATGTTGTTACAGGCTGATGCTGATGCTAAAAAGAAGAGCATACCATTCTTCTCGCAATTTTTATCCCCCATCTTTCTGAAGGTATGGATTCTAATATCCTAAAACTCTGACTTAACTATCAGCTTATATAATATATAATTGACGGTTATTTCAATATGCAATCTCTATAACTTTCTTTGGTTGCATACACTCAATATAGTCTTACTAATGTGAAATATACCAAATTTTCAGATAGCTAGAATTGGTTTGGCTGCAGCTGAGAACTGTTATTCTTGGTGAAATTTTATATGTTAACCATCTCCTATTTTTATTTTTATCTTATTTTTTATTTTTATTTGTGCTCTGTTTTCATTTAGAAATATTTTCAGACAAACATTTTTGATATTTAAGTTCTTGATATACCTCCAGATAATTCTATCATGGTAATTGCTAATATCCTTCTTTATACTAAAGTATAAAGGTTTTATGTTAGTAGATTAGCAGATGTTGTATATAATCCTGTTAACTGAACTATATGTTTAGCTACTCAAATGTTATAAGTAATATAATCTATATCTATATCTATTATCCATGCATTCAGTCGCATATGAAGATCTCAGAAAGATATTAATTGTAGTAATATTTACTGAAGTTAGATTATGTGAGTAGCGAATAATCAATTTATACTTGCTATTTGATTATGTGATTTCGCTATATGTAGCCTTGCTTGATCATTTTAAATTGTCGTTGTTGTCAAAGAACCAAACAACCACAGCTTAAGTTTTTTAACAGATATCCGAGAGTAGAAGCTGGCACTGCATGATATGTGCTTTGTATGTTGGAAAGTAATGGTACGAATTTGTGTACCTTGCGCTACATGATATCTACAAGGCTTTGGATTTTGTAGCTTTAGATCAGAATTCAATGTCGCACCGTGGTCCAAGGCTCGGACTAGAGCTGCTTAAGTAGGAAAAGGTCTGTTCAAAACTAAAAAAGATTAAAAGTTAGCTACGCAATGCTGGGTTGACGTTGTAATCACTTACCTCAAATTGTATCTATTTTATTTGCAAACACAATGGCCTACTGGACAGGCTATCATGTTATTAATATATTTTTTTCCTTTCCTTAAGTGTTCTCAATGACCATAATTTTATTCTTTGGCTCACAAACCTGTACACTTTTACGTACTGGATGAAGTTGAGATACGAAAATTACTGATTCATCATGTTGGTTGTTTTAGAATTGGTTGCAAACAGAGTGACTCAAATTATACACTGCAGTAACATGTTAGCCCCCGTCGCAACGCGCGGGTCATTTTCCAACTCGTTACTTACATCCCTAGTTTAGCATAAGATCATAAACTCAAATTTCAAAATTACAATCAAACACTTAATTAATGTCTTGTCAAAACAAAACTCAAGCCAAAATAGTCAATCAAATAGACCCTGAGTTTTGATGTATATGATGATGTGAAATGGTATAGAATAAACTATATACCCATTAACGTTGATAATATTATATGTAAAAGAATAATAAATAATTACTATCTCCGTCTTAAAGTTATTGTTCATAGACAAAAAACACACAGTTTAAGAAAAATATCATTATTATAGCCTTCTGATGCGTATTTTATTTTAAAATATATTTTTATCAAGTTTTAAATTTATAAAACTCGATCTACCTAACCACGCACTAA
>BQNB010114158.1:1925-21808 GCA_026074375.1 Tanacetum coccineum
GATTTTGTTGTTTACTGTGATGCATCCCATCAAGGTCTGGGAGCGGTGTTAATGCAAAGAGAGAAGGTTATTGCATATGCATCCCGACAACTTAAGCCTAATGAAGAAAACTATACCACTCATAATCTCGAATTAGGAGCAGTAGTGTTCGCTCTTAAAATTTGGAGACACTATTTGTATGGCACCAAATGTACTATGTTCATTGATCATAAAAGTCTTCAGCATATCCTTGATCAGAAAGAGATGAACATGAGACAACGCCGTTGGCTAGAATTGCTTTCAGATTACGATTGTGAAATTCGCTACCATCCTGGAAAGGAAAATGTCATAGCAGATGCCTTAAGCCGGAAGGAACAAATTAAACCACTCCAAGTTAGATCATTAGTTATGACCATTCATCCAAAATTACCATCATAAATTCTCAAAGCTCAAACTGAAGCACTCAAAGAAGAAAACATCAAGGCTGAAAACTTACGAGGAATGAACAAAGCATTTGAAATACATCCTGATGGAACCCGATGTATCAAGAATCGAAGTTGGTTACCAATCCTTGGTAATCTGAGAGACTTGATCATGCATGAGTCCTATAAATCAAAGTATTCCATTCACCCAGGTTCTGACAAGATGTATCAGGATCTAAAGAAACTCTATTGGTGGCCTAACATAAAGGCAATCATCGCTGAATATGTTGGCAAATGTTTGACACGTTCTAGAGTTAAAGCAGAATGTCAGAAGCCATCCGGCTTACTGGTACAACTAGATATTCCTATGTGGAAGTGCGAGAAAATAACAATGAATTTCATCACAAAACTACCCAAAACCTCAAACGGACATGACACAATCTGGGTCATTGTCGATCGTCTTACCAAATCCGCATATTTCATCCCTACCCGAGAGACATATAGTATGGAAACCCTTACAAGGTTATACACAAAAGAAATAGTCTCCCGGCATGGAGTGCCAATATCTATCATCTCGGATCGTGATAGTCATTTCACATCCAGATTCTGGCAATCATTACAGAGTGCTTTGGGTACTTAATTAGACATGAGTACGGCTTATCATCCTGAAACCAATGGACAAAGTGAAAGAACCATCCAAACACTTAAAGACATGCTTCAAGCCTGTGTTATAGATTTTAGAAAAGGATGGGAAAAACACTTATCATTAGTATAATTTTCTTACAATAACAGTTACCATGCCAGTATTAAGTCATCACTATTTGAGGTACTTTATGGTCGAAAGTGAGGATCACCTGTTTGCTGGGCCGAAGTTGGAGATGTTCAACTTCAACTTACAGGACCAGAAATAATCCATGAAACCACTAAGAAGATAATGCAAATTCGACAACACTTGCAAGCTGCAAAAGACCGGCAGAGAAGTTATGCCAATGTAAGACGAAAGCCTTTAGAATTTCAAATTGGAGATCGAGTTATGTTAAAAGTGTCACCTCGTAAAGGTGTCATCCGATTTGGAAAACGAGGAAAGCTTAATCCCCGGTACATTAGACCTTTCAAAATCCTTGAACGGATTGGCCCAGTGGCATATAAACTTGAGCTTCCTAAAGAGCTCAGTAATGTCCACAGTACTTTTTACGTTTCTAATCTAAAGAAATGCTTATCTGACGAATCCCTTGTCATTCTAATGAAAGAGCTTCGGCTTGATGACAAACTCAACTTTGTGGAAGAACCAGTGGAGATCATGGATCGAGAAGTCAAGCAACTGAAACAAAGTCGTATTCCTATAGTCAAAGTAAGATGGAACTCTAAAAGAGGACCAGAATTTACGTGGGAACGCGAAGATCAAATTCGTGCCAAGTATCCACATCTGTTTTCAAACATCACTCCGGCATCCAACTAAATATCGAGACGATATTTCTTTTATGGGAGGGAGACTATAAAAACCCATAATTTTCATCAATGTAATTATCCATCTATTAAATTAGATGCACTGTAATATCCATCTATTATATATATACCACCTTTTTAAAGGGAAATTTTTTATTTATCTCATTATGCAACGTAACTTGCATCTCTAAAGTAAACGAGCTCACGCAACCTCCACTAATGCCATATATATCTATGTTTATATCATGTAAACATCCTAATATGTCAAGTCGAATGATATCGATGTAACTCGATAGTCAAATTTGAGTATCCTAAAAGCACTGTGGTTAATGGATTAGAGCCAGTTAGAAGGTAGTGTTTTCGAGAGTGTTAGGTGAGCGGGGGAGGGGATTGAGGGGTGTGTAGGTGGGGTGTTGGGGAGATGGATTAATGGGTGAACGTGGGGCGATAAAAGTGTCATCTGATTCAGAAAACAAGGAAAGCTTAATCCCCGGTGCATTGGACCTTTCAAAATCCTTGAACGGATTGGCCCAGTAGCATATAAACTTGAGCTTCCTGAAGAGCTCAGTAATGTCCACAGTACTTTTCACGTTTCTAATCTAAAGAAATGCCTATCTAACAAATCCATTGTCATTCTAATGAAAGAGCTTCGGCTTGATGACAAACTCAACTTTGTGGAAGAACCAGTAGAGACCCAGGGATCCAGAAGTACAAGCAACAATAAACATGTCGTATTCCTATAGGATCAAAAGTAACGATGGAACTCAAAAATAGTACCAAATTTACCTTTGAACCGAAGATCAAATTCGTGCCTAAGTATCCACATTTTTTTCAAACATCACTTCTAAGCATCTTCAACTAAATCTTGGGACGAGATTTCTTAAAGGATGGGGGACTATAATAACCCGTAATTTTCATCAATGTAATTATCCATCCATTAAATTAGATGCACTGATAAACCCTCTATTATGATATATACCAATCTTTTTATAGGGAAATTTATGCTTTATCTCATTATGCAACTTAACTTGCATCTCTAAAGTAAACGAGCTCACGCAACCTCTGCCAATGCCATCTCTATCTATGTTTATATCATGTAAACATCCTAATATGTAAATTCTATATCTTAATATCATTTTTACCAAGTACATTATCAATTTAAACGTACTTTCAAAACGATATAAATAAAACAGACATATCCTTAACGTTTATAATCGTAACCCTAATTATATGTAATGTATCATATAAAATGAATGTGCAAGCCTTCAATCTGTGTACAAATGTACAATGCACAACATTTGAATATCTTTTCCCTCCTAAATCAAGTTACAACTTTCTAAAGCCCATTGTACAAGTCAATAATGCAAGAAAACCAAACTAGGTCATTTTACCTCCAAATTCATTCTAGTTTCTTACCACCAACTTTTAACACAAGTTACAAGGAAAAAAAAAAAGGAACTTAATTCATGACTACTAAACTTAACACTAACCCCTAAGTCATTCTATAGACCTATCTAAACCCTAAACCCTAAATCAAACCCTAAAACTCTAATTTAATTTTAAACCTAAAACTAAACCCTAAACCTTAAAACTAAACCTTAAACCTTAATCCTAAACCCTAATCTAAGTCCTAAACCTTAATCCTAAACCCTAATCTATCCTTAATCTTAACCCTAACTCGAATTAAAACCCTAAAACCTAAGCTGAAACCTAAACCAAACCCGACACCCCTTTATTTCATTTTTGACCCATTTTGAACCAAACTAGCTAGCACCACACCTTGTCACCTCCTTGATAGCTTGCTTAGCACCTAAAGAAACCACCCAAGCACCTTACAAGCTCCTCTATCACCTCCCTTATCCACCAAGTAAACAAACACCTCCTTGTCACCCTTTGCTAAGCCACGGCCACACCACAACCCCCACCTCTCTTAGCTATTTTTCTAGCTCACCTTACTCACCCTCCTAGCTTACCATAGTCACAACTCTACAATCTTGACACCTTTCATGGCTACAACTTGGTCCCCAAGTTCATTCGAAGGCTATAAATAGCCGAACCCCCTCATAACTTCAATCACACCTCAAACATTTATCTCACATACAAATGGAGTTCTAGCTCAGCCAAGGAAGAAGTAGAAGGTCCCTAAGATCATAATAGAAGCCAAGAATCAAGAGAAAGAAGCCATTGAAGGCATTTCTAGGCGTACGAACCCGAAAATCCTATTTTGACCCATTTTAGCTCAAGTTGCGTGACGTAGCTATTACTTTTACTTGATATACTTTTGCTATCAATCATATTTCCCCTGTTAAGGTGAGTTCATAGCCTCGCATTTAACTCTTTTAAATGTTTCATAAACCCGTGAGGGGGATACATGCTATAAACCATGAATACAAGAGTTTTCTAAATGTATGTTATCCTGATATAGGTTATTGCATCTGTTGTCCTAAGTCCCTTTATGCCAAAAGACCCCCACCATCATGGACCATTAATCACTTGCGAGTGAACGTGAATATGGTGGATAGGCCTATCGGGGTTGACGAATCCTGTTTGTGTTAGCCGGATAGGTAACCAAACACACTATATTTGAAACTTATAGGTATTTGTCAATTACCTACACATGGGCCATTATCATTATATATATCATTATTGATATATACACAAGTCAGTTTGAGTGCCATGAGCTTAGACGCAATAATACTATTTTCTATAATAATTTACTCATATGCAATAAATACTTATAGAGATAACAACGTAACCCACTATGAACCCGTGTATCAAACTGATTACAAACAACTATGAAATTTCCACTCAACTTCGTGTTGACCATTTTTAGCCATTGTTATCTTAGGAAATGAGCAATTATGCACGAGAGGCACGGACTTGAAGATGGCTAAACTGTTATCATTCAAACTTTATGTTTTCATGTAGATTTTTGGGACCTCTATTTGTAAAAACTCTAATGAAATAATGATGATAACTTATCTTTTAAAAACGTCTCTTTTGAGTCGTTTTCTATGATTATGACTGTTGATACTATGAAATAATACCCCAGATTAGCTTCCGCTGCTATATTTCAAAAATGTGGGTGTTCATAGAATAATAAATCAAGACTGATAAAAGTTTGCTGTCATCTTCGGTTCGCTGCCGATGTTGTAGCCTTCAAAAAGGTCGAGGATCTCCTGGTCGAAATAAGACTCCCGGACCATGGTCGGCTCGCATACCGATGTGGCAGTTGTTTAAAGGACCGGGAGGTTTAATAATGTAGCAATAATAATAAATAATAAATAAAGCCAAATTTTGACTCCGGGGTTATCTAAATAAAGCCTCCATCTCTGGACTCGTAGTTGAGTTGTTTCGGATGAAATAAAAAGGATAACCCCTAAATCATGCGAAATTAGAACCTTAATATGGACCTTATTCTCACCATATCGTCTCTTTAGGAAAGGATTTTAAACTAATTATGGTCTAAACCGGGTTTACTTTATATGAATAAGGACTTAATTTATTTGTCACCAATAATAAGAATAAAACCCTTAGAGGATTTAGGAATAAGGGATCAGAAAGTAGCTATGCATACACAATTAGCATTTATGAGTAGTGTTAGCATCTTAACTTGTATTTAACAATGATTTCATTTTTAAGCTTAGTTTGGGGCAGGTGAAAAATCGAGGACGATGAATTTATCCTTTTAGTGTTTCTTGTTCCGTGATCTTTAAAGTTATAAATGTATGCATATAAAAATGGTAAAACGGGGGCTTTTCAAAACTAGTGATTTCTTAATCTACTTAGATGAACACTTAGCTACTTTTCGAGGTAATTAGTCTAAGGGGGTTAAAATTTTTGGTTTTCTAAGTATGTATTTATGACATTGCGTGAGGACACGGCAATAGCGTAGTATAGGGGATTTTGATATGTGCTTAAACACATATCATTTATTTCTTATTATTAAGCTAAAAAGACCAATAATGAACGATAAATACATAAAAATGCATTGTATATGTGTGTTTTGTGATTTGTATAATGGACAAAAATAAAGCAAAACAGACAAAACCCGAGCACAAGATTGGAAGAGCGTGGGAAAACGAAGCCAAAGGCATATTTACTAATGGGCCAACACCCATTTTATGGGTTGGGTCAACCCATTAATCATTAGAAATATAAACCTAAATCCTTAAGTCTTATACATTTTAAATCCAAGTCCATTAATCTAAATCCTAAATGCATTATCCTGGCCCAAATTAATAAACAAAAGCCCAAACCCATTTCCTAGTCCAAGTCAACTATGAATAACATGGGTTAATTGTTAATGTGCTTCTCTTTCATTTCCCTCCCATTTTTCACCTATAACAAATAACCTAGGGTAACTCACCAATCACACACGCGCTCCCATCCCTTCTAGAAACATAACCTGACATGTCTGATACTCATAAAGCCACGCTGGCGATCCTAAAGAACGTGATTGGTTCTTGAGACGTGGAAGTGATCCAATGGCTCAGATGAGTAGATTTGGAATCAAAGGATTGGATTAATGACTAAAGACGCTCCTCAAGGTCTAGAAGACTCTTCTCCTCTCTATAAATAGAGAGGCAATCACACATTAGGAATTATCTAGAGTAGGAGTAGTGTAGCTTATAGCTTTATTTTCCAGCTTATTATCTTTTTAATATTGTAATTTTCATTTTCAGTAATGTAAACTCTTTATTATTAATGAAATCTCCATTTCCTTTTCAATTATGTTTTTAAATTCTGTCTTACATTAATACAATTGATTTCAAAATGGTTTAATAAGCTCAATATGCTCTTTTACTCTTTTAAGCTTTCACTTATTCAGTAAGCTTTCTAATAGCTTAACTGAATAAGCTACTCTACTTAAATTCACCAAAATAGTCAAATAGCTCAATTTGGATGATAAGCTAAACATGGATAGGATTATGGTTACATACTAGCTTAAGCTTAATTTCTGTTTTGACTCTTTTGAGCATTTTATGTCCTTGTTTAGTGCAAAGGACAATGTACTTTTCCTTTTCTCTTTTTAAGCTTAATTTTTGTTTTGCTTATTCAACTGCTTAATCTCTGCTTATTTCTGCTTTATATGTGCTTAATCAGTCTTTTAATAGCTTATTGCATTTAGTTTACAGCTTTCATAATCTGTTTTTAAAGTTTTTTTTCAAGTTTTAGTTAAAATTGTTTCATAAAAAAGCCAAAAATAGCTCTATAGGTTAGCTTTATATCCAGTTTTTATTTCTATGAGATTGCTTATTTGTCTTCACTTATCATAGTTCTAAATCTGTTTTCATATTTCAAGGCTAATTAAAATCTGTTTGAGTTTAAAAATTGGTTTTAAGAAATTTAAAGGGGTGTTTGGCATAAGCAGTCTTAATAGAAGTTAAGACTGCTTGGGTCATTTTTAGGGATTGAGTTAGTTTCCTTAAGCTTTAATTAAGTCTTAAGGATAGTATTAATAAGTTTTAGATTAAGATTTGTTTAGTTTAGAGTTTGTTTTAACAAATTTCAAAATCTGATAGTTCTTTTGACCTTCAAATGTTTATCTATTTTTAAGTCATAATGCCTTTTGAGAACTTGTGTTCAAAGTCAGTTAAACAATTTGGAGATTTTAAGCTTATTCTTTAGGTCCTTTGCTTGCAGATCATCAGAGATAGAATCATAGCTTGTTTTAGGATAAGTTCTATTGGAATTAGCTTTTTAAATTCTGTTGTTAATCTATTTTAAAGATGTCAAGGTCAATTTTTGTGTTTAGATCTTAAGCTGCAAAAGTATGCAAGTCATCTAAAAAAAGTCCAAAAATAACTAGTGTAGTCCGTCATTTTCATAATCCTTTTCTAGCTTATATGTTTAGCCTATTTTCTTATGTTTAGCTTATTTGTGTCCTTCAAGTATTAATCTAAATCTGTTTTAGGTTTCTTAGCTTTTACTTTTAGCTTATGTGGTCTTAATTCTAGCCTAAAGTGTGTCAAAAATCTTTTAAAGTCATCTTAGTGTCAATCTGTCTAAATTCCTTTTAGTGCCTTTTGATGCTTTCTAGCTTATTGCTTTTTGCTTGTTTCTAGTTTAAATAGCTTATTAGTTCTAGATTAAGATTTGTCTTTAGCTTATTTGTCTTTTCTTTTGCTTAGTGTGTCCTAAATAAGCCAAACAGTTTAGTTTTTAGTCATTAGTTATAATAAGCAAATCTGTCATCTTTTTATAGCTTAATAATAAGTTCTATCAAAAGTTCCTTTATTAAAGTTGCTTATTTTTGCCTTAATTTTAGCTTTTTCAAAAAGAAAAATAAAAAAATGTTTTACAAAAAGGAAGTCATAGGACTCGAACCTGTGACCTCCCCCTCACAACACACATGACTTACCATCTGCCCTTGGGTCTTTTTCGTTTCATATTGGTTTTAGTTTGTACTTATGCTCTTTTAAGTTTTGCTTATTTAGCTTTTATGATTTTTAGCAGCTTATCTATTTCTGCTTATTTAGTAATTTTTCTTTATAAACATCCTTTTTAGCTTCTAGAATTTTTATGAATTTTCTTAGATTTTTATGATTAAGTTTAATATTTTTAATTTCAATTTTAGTATTATTTAGTTAAAAAAAGTTTTAAATAGTTTAAAAATCCAAAAAAATATTTTCTGTCTTTTAAAAATTAGTTTAAAGCATTTAAGTTTAAAAATTTGCATTTTGAGATTTTAGAGTTTTATTTTGTCTTATTTGTTTAATTAGTTTGTTTTAATTTGCTTTAATTGTTTTAAATGTCGTTAAATTTTTTAGGAGAACCGATTATTAGCTGCTTAGTGTAGACATAAAAGTTATGCAGATGTGAGACGTAAACCTTTGGAGTTCGAAGTGGTTGACAAAGTTATGCTGAAAGTATCACCGTGGAAAGGTGTTGTTAGATTTGGAAAACGTGGGAAATTAAGCCCCCGTTATATTGGACCATTCAAGATTTTATCAAGAATACGTCTGGTGGAATATAAACTGGAATTACCCCGAGAACTTCAAGGAATACACAACACATTCCATGTCTCGAACTTAAAGAAGTGTCTATCAGATGAAGACCTTATCATTCCATTTGACGAAGTAAGGATCGACTAGAAGCTGCATTTCATTGAAGAACCCATTGAAATCATGTACAGAGAAGTGAAACAACTTAAGCAGAGTCGGATCCCGATAGTTAAAGTTCGATGGAACTCGAGTCGTGGACCGAAAGACACTTGGGAACGGGAGGATCAGATGTGGAAGAAATACCCTCATCTTTTCGATTTTAACAAGAAGCGAACAACAAGATGAATTGATCTCCAGGGACGAAGATCCCTTTTTAGGGGGAAATGCTGTGACAATCCGTCAATTTTAGGTCGTTATTTTATTCTCGAGTATTAAATATAATTTTTATTTTTATGTTGAAATATGAACTCACGACAAAACCGGAAGAAATTAGGGTTTACGATTGTAATTTACGCGAAGTTTACAAAGAATCGGCGAATCCTACGTTAAGCATCGATAATTATAATCTTCATCATTTTCATTTTTCCGTTGTGTTTCGCGTTTACGTGAATTCTTGCTAAAACTCGCGTTTTTACCTTTAAACTTTACCTTTTCTTAAATTACTTTACACTAAACTTTAATACTTTACTCTACAACTTTAAAAAAACTAAAACTATATATATATATATATATATATATATATATATATATATATATATATATATTCCCAAACCCAAGGCCATAGGGCCGGTTCTACAACCCCACACACAACCACACTTCTCTTTTCTATAACTCATTATCACTTTCCAATTTTCTATACATGCAAGTAACCCTTTCATTTCTCCCATTTTCAAAATCTCTCTTCCTTTCTTCTCTTCTGTGTTGTTGGCTGCTGATTTTAATCCCACCACCACCACCATCATACAAAATTTCTGATCTCATTTTTATCCTCTTAACACCATCCCTAAGCCTCTTGCAAAGTTTGGTGCAATTTCATGAAGATTTGAAGGAGTTTAGGGCTTGTTTTCTTGGGTTTTCTTGAGGGTTTGAGTGGGGTTTTGATTAGAAGAGTATTATCACCATTAGAGGAAGGTTAGAAGATTGTTAACCTTGTGTTACCTTGGTTCGAATTCAGCCAACACAAGAAAGGGTGTTCTTGTTTGATTCACTAGTCTAATCTTCATTTTTGTAAGCCTAATCTTTCTTTTATTTGTTCTACTATTTTTATTTCTTGTTTTCTTTAATTTTAATCCAGGAAAATGGATATTTAGGTTCTGTGAATATTTATATGATGATGATCTTGAGGGTGTTTTGGATTAGTTATGGCATTGGGATAGATCTTAGATAATTAAAATGATGTTTAAAAAGGTTTTGAGACTTAAAAATTTGGGGCTGTAAAGAGCAGAAAAATACGAGTATCTAGGTTGGTCAAATGGGTGATATTACTTGTAAAAGTGGTAAAGCAATGCCTTGTGATGATGTACTAATTGGCCATGCAATGGAAAGTTAAAAATGAGTGAGTTATGCCCTTTTTACTAAAAGATGTCAAATCTGACCTTGCTGGACAGAACGTATAAAAAGTCATGATTGCACTCTGAGTTAAGTAAAAACCTATAACTATGAGATGTAGATAAACTCATGTAGGATCTGTACCAATTGGATGATCAACCAATTCCTTATGGTTTGAAAATGGCATCAAAAATGGTGAAAGTGAGTTTTCAGCCAAAAATGATAATTTGACTTATGTATAAAGAAATGACTTTAAGTATATGTCCACTCAAAATTAAGTATAAAAATAACTTATAATCTATAATGTACACTTAAATATGAAACTAGAAATGTAAATATTATAAGTATATTATTTATGGTTTAAGAGATACAACTATTTTTGTAAACATAAACACATATAAAACTTTTTACGTCTATATCCATACTAAAAATTGTAAAGCATTTTTGCGACGAAAACCCGAGGTGGTAGGACCCACTTTTGGGAATTTTTGTATGATGAACCTACTGATAATAAACTTAATCCGACATCGAAAACCCGAAAAATTTATATAAGATATACACATAAACTTAAAATAAGCCATAAGACTTAAATGGGCCACTAGGCCCAAATACACTAATTATATTTATAAGACCTATTGGGCTTAGCATTGGGCCCAACCCACTTGGGCCTAATATTTGGACTAAGGTCTGGTCATGGACCATTAAAATGGACTAAATTACTTAATGGGCTTATAATTGGGCCTATTGGGCTTTTTGGACCAATTGTGTTAAAACTAGTAAAATTTAGCAAGTAATAAAACTAGTAAAAATGACATACTTTTTACTTAGAAAACTTAAGTGTGATTTAACTTATCCAATTATAACTTGATCATCATACCTACATATACATACTTGTCTATTTTGGAGTCATTATTGATTTTTACCGACATAAAAACCTAAAACCCATACATTTTGTATAGGTTCCGGGTGATTGTGTGCCGACGTCCAAGTTCGTTTATCGCCGATCTATTTTCTTCCGATACTATCAAGTGAGTTCATAGCCTCGCATTTTATTTAAATTGTTTTATAAACCCGCGAGGGAGATAACATGCTTGTTTTTAAAATAGAACACAAGGGACCCGAATGTATGCTAGTAGCCTTGATTATTATAAGTTAGCTTTAACTCGCTAAATAAAAAAAGTTCCCGGGAAGGAATATAGTGAATTGTTAATTGCCGGAATAAGGCATTACGCTATACATGAAAATAGTACTATTTGGAAGTTTACCACCTCCGATCCGTGTCGACTAGATAATGTCATTGTGTTGGAACATAAACTCAACGATAAATTGTATAGAGAATAAGATTCACTCTTAGCGAGGGTGTATTGTGGGCTTTTACTGAATATAATGTAGGTTCGATGTCATGAGGCTTATAATAATCCCCCTATAACGTTGTCTGATCCACATCGTTATATCCTGATAATTTTGAAAATGATACTTGTGTTCGGAAAATTTTATTGTTTATATATATATAAACTCTATGAATTCACTCAACATTATTGTTGACGTTTTAGCATGTTTTATCTCAGGTACTTGAAGGTAATTCGGATTGATGGAGATATGAAGGCCCGCTAAATAATTATTCATTCGAAAACGTTTTGTAAAACATTGTATGATGTTGTGAAACTTATTTGGGGACCGTGATGTAAACTTTTATTATTCGAATGAATGAAATTTTCTTAAAACGTCTCTTTTTGAGTCGTTTTCTATGATTTGAGTTATTGTGCTATGACGTAACACCATTTGACCCTTCCGCTGACATGACGCTGAAATGAGGGTGTTACACGGTGCGCCACGGCTTGAGCCGTGGCCAAAACGTCACCGCCAACGTTTTCGCTGAAAACGCGAGACCAAAACGCGAGATGCTGTACCGCGTCTCGCGTTTTCGAGTCTCGGGATTTCGGGTGTTTAATTTTATATTTTTAATTTTTTTTTAATTCTAGCCGTTGGGAACGGCTAATTTCAAAAAGTAGCCGTTTTAGGGGTGTTTTTAGTAAATTTTGAACCACTTTTTCACTATATATACATACACAAACTCACATTTTTTTATAACACTTTCAAACATTTATATCCCTCTCATTTTTATATATCCTCTCATTTTTTATATATCTCTTTCATTTTTTCCATGGATCCCAATATGAATTCGAATCCAAACAATTGGATAAACGATTTCTTCTACAACCTACAAAATTCGTCATCTTCATCTAATCCGCCAACTCCGACATCCACCAACTCAACTCCGACACCACGCCCCACTATACAAATTCCAAACCCGTTCTCCAACTTTCAAGTCCCAAACCAAAACCCGTTTCTTAATTGTACTCCCGAGCAATTTCAAAACAATCCCAACAATCCCAATTCCCACCCAATTCGTCCCAACCCGCGTCCGACGCCGAAGTCGAAGCCCACGTCGACGTCGAGCTCGAGGACGAGGGCCCGTCCCGACCATCACACAAACAAAACCGAAAAAAATCAACGGCCAAAAAACCAACGCGTGACAAACAACCTAAAGAACCTAAAACCGATCGGGCGTTTTGGTCTCAAGAGGAGGAAAAACTTTTGGCGAAATGTTTTATTGAAATATCCGAAGATCCAAAAAATGGGAGTGACTAAACGAGGGGATACTGTTGGTACAAAATTCTCCCATTTACAATCAAACAGCGAAAGAACTTGGTTTTAAGTTAAGAAATTAAAAATATGTTGACGGGTAAGTGGACACCGATGAATCGCGATGTTCAAAAGTTTAACGCGATTTACAACCAAACCGAGCTTTTAAGTGGTGAAAATAAAGATAATTTGTATACCTGGGTGCTCACTTTGTTTCGTGATCAAAACGATGTCGAGTTTCGACACCGTGATGCTTGGCTTTTTTTGAAAAATAAATATAAGTAGACAAACCCCGAGTCGACACAAGCACGAAGAACCCGAGGACGGGTAACGGGCGAAGAAGAGCCAGAAATGTTTGGAGAGGATGCTATACCGCGTCCATCTGGGGCTCCTCGAAAGTCTAAAAGTCAACGTTCCTCGGCAAGCTCATCCGCCACTTCCGGTTCGTCTAAAAACCGACTAACCGAGTTCTTTCAAGAACAAATTCAATTGGACCGTGAAGCAAAAAAAGAATCATTGGATCGTGAGCTAGCGGCTAGACTCGCGGTCGTTATACTTCAAAAAAGAAACGAAGATTTGAAGATTCTTACTTTCGACACTACGGGGATGAATCCGGAAGACGCGGCTAGGATCGAGGCTTTGAAAGAGAAGGCCCGGGCGACGTATTTTAACTTTTAAATTGTTGTCGTATTTTATTTATGTTTATTGTTTTTTCTATTTAAGTTTATGTTTTTTTTAAGTTTATGTAATGTTTTTTTTAAATTAATAAAATTTAAGTTTTAAGTTTATAAGTTTTTTTTTATAAAAATGAAAAAAAATAGAAAAGTACTCCATAACACCAAAAAATATGGTGTTAACCAAGGAGCCACTTTTTGGTGTTATGGGAGTTTTTGGTGTTATGGGAGTTTTTGGTGTTGTGGAGAAAAAAATACACTCTTTGGCCCACGGCTCAAGCCATGGCACCATACCCCATGCTCTAAAGAAGACAAGTACGTTCTAATTCTTCATACATCCACTTAAATTATACAACGTCCTCGTTGTATAGATAAAACAATAAATAATAAGAGAAAATAGAATTATAATGGAAAACTCCCTGATGTTTTGCTCGTGATAATTCTCCAAGATGAGTTCTTGAGCAAAAAGTGTATTGACTAGGGCTTCAGAATGCCCAGATAAGTTCAACACATGTCTTTTTCAGATTATACCATATCATAGTTTCATCAAGGTCCTGCATAAAAGATTAGAAGATAAGTGCAATTTCTATCTCGCTACAATGGTATAAGAAAACAATTAAACACACAACTGTACAGGGATCAATACGCCATATCCCAAACCCTAGGATACGCCGTATGGTTCCTGTAAAAACAATTAAATTACTGGAAATTAAATATTAAGTTTTAAAACTGATAACGTCCAGACACGTCTATACGCCGTATCCAGAGGGGTTCGATACGCCGTATAGAGTGTCTGGGAAGACAGACTCGTGCAACAAACAATTAAAATGCGACAAACAATTAAAATGACCGGGTTGTCTCCCGGGAAGCACTTTTGTTTCAGCTGGTCTTTAAGTTCGACCTTTTTCCTTCTTGTTGTATCTACTTGGTGCGATGTACGGTCCATCCTTCGTCCTTTTTGCGAAAGATGTCATGGTAAATACTTGATACTCCGTTAACAGTTTGTGCCCAAGAGTCGCATTCGCGTGTGCATATGGCTAAGAACTCTTCACTATCTCCAATCGTGTATTTGATCACTTCGAATTTGTCCACTCTGCATACTCCTTCGTTGGGTTGTTCATTATTTATTTTCTCGGAGTAGGGTGCGCCACTTAGATCCATACCACTCAATTTGTCAGTGTCCTCATTATTCTAATTATGGTGGTTTTTATCCTTTTCATTATTAATATTCAAATAGGGTTTGGGGAATGAGTCGTTAGGAGGGTTCCCGTATTCATGCTCCTCCCATTCTTCATCGCTTAAAACTTCATCATTCAATAGTCCTTCCTCATTTCCTATTTCTATCCAGGTATACAATAGTGCGCGTTTAGTTGTCTCGTCCACCTTTTTTTGGTCCTTGAACTTCGAGTTCCTCCAAGTTATGAATTTGAGTGGATCACGACCTTCTTCATCATCGTCACACATCTTATCATAATTGCTAGCACATGATAGGGGATAAAATTTCTTGAAAATTTTCTTCACTAACTCTTCCCAGGGGGTATAAATATCCCATCTTCTCGTTCTTCACATTTTCCTCGCGTCCTTACCAAGAGTGAGAGAGGCATTTATTTCATGGTTCCACCATGTCTTTGCATCTCCACTAAGTGATTTTGAGAAGACGTGTAATCGTAGTTCATTCTTTTCCACATTAGGCATCTTAATCCAATCGATTATTTCGAGCACCTTTGCAATGTGGTCAATAACGCCCCCTCCATCCATGCCATTGAAGGCGTTGTCCTGTAATATTTTTAAGAATTCATCACTGATTTTTAGTTCAGAAGTTGTAATCATCCGTGAGTTAGTATGCTCTATATCCTGAGTTGTAACTAGCGATCACCACTTTCTCAAAAATGTAGGAAAATGTTAGTAGGATATAGAAGATTTAAGCATGAGGATCATCGAATTTCTATTGTATCAGTCGACATATACGCCGTATCCAATTAATGTGAATACGCCGTATAGGTCTGTTGAAGGCCAGTACGCCGTATTGAGTTCACTAAATACGCCGTATTGTTTTGGAAGAACAAATACATTGTTTAGACTGTAAAACTCAATACGTTGTCCTGAGTAGTAGGTTTGATATGTCGTATCCAACTGGTGGATACGGCGTATCAGTTGACCAGTCAGAACAGAATACTTTTAAAAACAATTAAATGCGGGAATTTAAACAAACAATTTAAACACACAATGCGGATAAATACAAATAGAATTAAATAATTAGATTACACTAAACTAAACTAATTAATGGTTAATTATTTGGTTAATGGTTAGAAATACTAATAAGAATAAGGTTTAATTAATTCACTCCCCGGCAACGGCGCCAAAAACCTGATGTGTTGTCGTGTAGGGTCAATTATTTAATTATCAAGTTTTACATTTATATTTAGCCGACAAACCTAAAACAACACTTTAACGGGCAGTGTACCCGGTCAAGATGGAGTTTTGCGGTAAGTAGGGTGTCGAACACTAAGAGTGAAACATTAATCCTATATTCTATCAGTATTTTAATTAGTTCTAATTAGTCTATTTACTGGTTAAACCTATGCTATATACGTTGTCTAATGATATGGGGGTTTTCAGCCTGAGAGACTGGCACAGGTTTGGTGGTGACAAATATCAATTCAATAAACAATAAACACAAAAGAAGAAAATTAGATGATAGAAAAGCGATACAAGCCAAATGATAAAAAAGTGTATTAGCCATATTAAATCCAGTTCAATGTTGGTTCGTTTGTTTTAGTGCAATGATTTACTTATCACGAAGCGGCATATCATTCTTAAGACTTAGGCGGGACATCATCCTAAGACCTAGACACGATTAATCCTGTCACAATTAACGCATCCGCATAAAGCATCCTTTAGTTTAATTATAATCTATCTTAGGGAATCAAAGCAGTGGTGATCCTGTTAAAACCCTAGCCCAACGGGACTTTACCCACTTATTGTTTGACGGTGTTTTATATACTGGTAGTCCACTATTCAAATCTTTATCAGTTAATTAAGAGCATGATTGCTGAAACATAAACAGGTCACCTACCGGTCCAACTAAGCTCATAATTCAAAGACAAATATAAAACATTATTTGTGATCCTATTGGTCCAGTAATATAAAACACGATATGGAGAGCTATCCTGGTATCTAGATTACTTTTTAGGTATCACTAGACCCAGTTGAATGATAGGTCGCATATTCAAACACATAAACAAGTATGAGGTGATAAACATAATTAAACAATCAACGATTAATTAAGAAATCGATTTTAAAACAAACCAAACATTGAACTTTCATTAAGATGGCTAATACCCGAGGGTATTAGCCCACAACCATTGTAATTATACAAGCGTAATCAAACAATGAAAATCGAACGATTAAGAGAGTAAAAATTACACGATGTCTTCTATGGATTCGTGATCAATGCTTGACCTTGGTGGCTGATCTTCTCTTCTAAAATTCATCTTTAATGAGTATGGTATAAAGAATATGATATTGCACACTGAAAACTCGTTTTTGAGTCTTCTATTTATAGTGTCTGAAAAAGACTCGATACGCCGTATCTAGCTAGGTCAATACGGCGTATAGGGCTGGATTCCTTGGAGTGTGTGCTACGTTCTCCATCAATCAGTGATATATTCCCAATTTACTTTATTTACTGTATCTTCGAATAGTTATCTTCATGGATACGGCGTATGTAAACAGAAGGGATACACCATATTAGGAATTGGTCAAACGCGTTTTCTTGTGAAGTTCAGGCGCTGATAGGCCGTATCTCTTTTGTTGGATACAGCGTATGTAGTCAGAAATCAGCATTCTTCAAATGTCTTCGTTTTAGCTCCAAATTATGCGCCTTTTATCATGTCTTCAAAAAACACTCCTGAATTACTGCATTTATAAACTTTAAAGCAATTAAGTACCAAATAATGCAATAATTATATAAAAGTGGGCAAAACAGATGGGATAAATAATATAATAAAGTGACGTTATTTGATATCATCACTTTCCAAGCATGTGAATGGTTTGAATTGATTGACATATTTTATAAACAATTCAATTATGAGAACTCAGTTTTTCCTAGAGATCAACAATATCTTCAACATATCAATTTTCTCGTTCTTTAAAAGCCTTTTTAGCCAACTGAGTTTCATGTTGAATTATTATCTTTTCATTTTTCATTTTGAAAAAATCACTTTCAATTTTATCTTTTTCTTTCAAAATTCGTTCAATGGTGTCTTTATCAGCACGTATTTCACGTTTCAAATCATCACATGTTTCCTTATATTTTGAGCATTGCAACGTTTTTGACTCAAATGTTTTGACTCGTTCCTTATACGTCTCAAGCTCTTTTTATAGCAACTCTTTTTGCTTTTTAAGCTCATTGTTTAATTGTTTTTTATTTTCAGCTTCTCTTTGAACATTGTATGCCAGGATTTTAACATCATGATATTGGTCATGGGCATTTGAATCATGTTCAGCCGATCCACCATTATTTTCCACATAAGGATCATCAAATATGATATTAGAATTAATCTGATCATCATCAGATGTGTTAATAACAGTTTTACATTTCCCATGATTCTTGTGTTCCTGGACCCTGTTGTATATCATTTTATGTGAAGCATTTACCTCATTGACAGCCCATGCATCTTTTGATGGCTCAGTCACATCGTTGTCCTCAGGTGATTGAATTTGTGCCATCAAGATAACTGCAGCAGTTAGCTCTTCCAATGTTTCATCTCCATAAGAATTGTCGAGCATGAAATCATTTTCTACATCCTTGAGGTTTATAACAACCTGAAATTTTCATCAATGTAATATCTACCTATTTTATTATGATCACCTTTGTACGGGGAAATTTTTTGCTTTATTACATTCTATTATGTAACATTGTTTACATAAAAAACTAAACGAGCTCACGCAACCTACCTATGCCATCTATATCTATGTTTATATCATGTAAACATCCTAATATGTCAAGTCTATGCCCTAATATCGTTTTTACCAAAAACATTATCCATTTAACAACATTATATCAAAACAGGCTTTAAACGTTAAACGTTTATATCAAAAGCCTAATTATATGTAATGTATACATATAAAGTGAATATACAAGCATTCAAGGCATGTGTACAAGTATTATAGCATAACATTCGAATAACTTTTCCCTCTAAAAACAATGTACAAGTCATTTAAAAACAATGTACAAGTTCATCTAGCATGACCTTCAAAATAGCCATTTTACCACCGTTTTCATTCTAGTTTCTTTACCACCACTTTAGTACAAGGTTCTACACTCAATGTACAACTTTTAAACCTTAAACTTAAACCCTAAATCACCCTAAACCCTAATCTAAAACCCTAAAACCCTAAAACAAAACCCAAAACCCTAATTTCACTTTAACCTTAAAACTAAGCCCTAAAACCTAAAACTAAGCCCTAAACTCTAATCCTAAACACTAAACCATAATCCTAACACTAATCCTAAACCTTAACCTATCCTAAACCTAGCCCTAACTCAAAAATAAAGTCTAAAAACCCTAACTAAACCCTAAATGGACCCGATACACCTTTTCCCTCCATTTTGACCTATTTTAAACCCAAGCACCCATCCTAACACCTCTATGACTAAGCTACTATGTCTCCAAGCTTCTTACAAGCACCTCTATTCCTTTCCTTGGCCACCAAGCTTGCTACATCACCTCCTTGTTGCTCCTTTTCTAGCCGAACCACATCACCCCTCCAAAACCCTTCCAACACTTCATAGATACTAACCTAGACCTCAACACTCATCCCTAGCCTTAATTAGTCACCTATCTACAGATCCTAACCCTTAATCTCCAATTTTTCTTAGGCACCAAGGGTATTTCTACCCTACACGAACCAAAGAACCCTTTCATTTCATCCCACACATCTCATCTCATACCCTCAAATGGAATTCTAACACTTCCATAGCAGCAATAGAAGATCAAGAGAAGTCCATAAGCTCAGAATATAAGCCAAGAAGCAAGAAAAACGAAGTCTTGAAGCCATTTCTAGGCGTACGAACCCGAAAACCCCATTTCGACCTATTTTAGCTCAAGTAAGCCTAAGATTTTGTTCTATAAACTTATAATCTGTATATGAATGTTCATAATACTCTTAAGATCATGTATGAACTCTTGTTTGAAGCTTTGAATCCTCAAACCCAT
>BQNB010114159.1:0-21808 GCA_026074375.1 Tanacetum coccineum
TCAAGTGATTCATTTTCTTAAAATGTCCCATATAGAGGTCGTTCTGTATTACTTAGAAGTATGATAATCATGAAGTCACACGCCCTCGGCTACCATTATACTCTGATATTTTGGGGGTGTGACAGATTGGTATCAGATCTCTAAGTTATAGAGAACTAGGTTGCATTAGGTAGCACTAGACCATAACTACTTATCTGCTTAACATGCTTATTATGCTTCTATTGTCTGTCATTGCTGGTTTCTCAATATGGGGTACACAATAAGTAGGAAAATTTTTTTGAATGATGCATGGCTTTTTATATAGCTGCCTTATAGTTTATTTGGGTTTTGGGCTTATGTTTCTTAAGCTCACTTTTTTGGCTTATTTTGAAACTTTTCGGCTTATTATGTCATATTAAGTTTATATAAGCCGAAAAGTTTCTAAATAATCCCTAAAAATTGAGCTTATGAAACATAAGCCCAAAACCAAATAAGCCGGCTATATAAGCCGAAACAACACACCCAAAATGTTACAATGTATGTTTTCTTGTGATGATAGTGTCGGTAATGGTGAAAATGTTTGTAATTTGGTGTTAAATTTGTGATAACGTAACCAGAATTATAGATTAAATTTACTAGTAGTACAAAATCTGTGTCGGGTCGAATGTGGTGGATCCGAGATGATTGTTGGGCTAGGCCAATGTATGAATTCTTGTACTAAACCAAGTGATGTGATGATCTTCCTGCACAGTGAAAGCAAACTGAATAATTCGAGTACGACCTTCGTGGTCGGAGGGTTCTCTACAAGTGGGATTTCCCGCACCACTTCGTCTTGGACTTGTTCTTCTGTCCCATCCCCCCTCAGTAATTTATGGGGATGGGTTCTCGTTGTCCAAGTCTAACGACGACTTCTCCAGGGTGGAAGGCGTCCTAGAGGATTCTGACGTCCCGACTGGGACATCCATATCTATCACGCGGCCTGCAGTGAGTGTTAGTAACGTCACCTCATGGGCGGCACGCGGACGGGTCCCAGTCTTCACTCAGTCTTAGAATCAGCGTACACACATAACAAGACAAGCCATACATAACGACAAGCGTATAAAATTTTAACAGATACTTCATCACACAGACAACAAAACAATAATCACAATACATTTTAAAGAAAAAAGACAAGCCATACATAACGACAAGCGTATAAAATTCATTAATCACAAAACCAAGCAGCTACAAGTTGGCCCAAGTTATAGATGTTTCTATCTGTGTAGCACTAATCAAGAACCAAACTCATAAAACTAGAACACGAGCAAGCAAATTTCCACATAGACACTGATGAAACCAACCAGTCATTTTGTAAAAACTCGAGATAGCTAATCAGAAGGATTGTCTGGAAGGGAATTCTCGTTTAGATTATCAAACGTAGGTCTTGAAGTTGGACTGTTGGGTAACCGGGACACATTCTTTGTTGGTTGGAGAGGGGCTGATTCGGGGGTTGACTTTCTTATTGACCCATTTGATCGCAGTTGTAAGTTTCTTTCACGGAAGATACCGCTTTTTCTTTCAAAGGAACAAGGGATCATGCAGTGATAAAATGTGAATACAAAGGTCGAGTTTTTGCCAAGGGATGTAAACGTCATCAAAAAGTCTTACATTAACAAACAGTTGGTTTTGTTTTTTCAACTGGTATGCTCTCCTGTTATCTTTTATAGAACTGCTGATGATGATATTCATACCACACATCCATCCGAAATGTTGGATGATGATGATCCATGGATCCGGACCACTGATTTCACTCCAAGTGGTGCTATTGGGAGATGCAACACATACCGCGTGTTGATCCGGGCACGAGACAAACCTAAAGCAAAAACAGCTTTAGCTTTTCTAGAAGGACAACCTAAAGTAAATATCGAGCATCCTGTGACAGAACTCAAGGTAAAAGATCGACATCCTAATCAGATTAAAAGGTGTCACAATGCTAAACTTATGCCACGTATGCTAGGTAGTGTAGTGGGACGGTGGTGAAACCAATGAGAGATGGCGGTGCAGACCACCGACCCGAATAAAAACCTTGTTTTGTGTACAGTTACACAAACAAGACCCAATGGGGTTTAAGATACTGAGACTACGAAGTAATTCGCACGAAACTCTATTAATACCTATCTCAGTCGAGCCAAATTAACCAAAATCAGTAACAATTTTAGGAATGAGTCCAACAGATGAAAATAGATCAAAATTCACCAAAAGTGTATTTTTACCGCATTAATACTTCCTAATCAGTCTGTGAATAAAGCTAGTTATTCACTAATACTTCCTAATCAGTCCCATGGCTACAAATCGACAATCTAAGATTCTGTTGTTTGGAAAAACTTCTCAACATCAGCAACTACTTTCGACCGGTTCTAGCCAATTAACCATATCGTTATCTCTTTAGCTCAACTTATTTAAGATGTCACTTTAGCTTTAAAAATTTAATATAGTAGGTTGTAAGATTATAAGGAGTGCATTTATACTATATCTGCTATCTATAATATTTAGCAAATATATATTTTAAGTTAGATAAATGCTTTAGTAAAAGATATTGATTCATGTTGATGCCTCCATCTACTAAGGTTTGTTCTTTCCTTTCCATGTTAACCCAGTTTTGCCACACTTGCTGAAAAAAGGAGTCGGTTGATAAGTGTATATTGGGAATGATGAAGGATTTGAGGTTGTTGTGTTGATTAATCTAGGCTTAACCTCTTACACTGTTATGGGGATTGTTCGCATAGTATACAAGTAAGGAATGTAATTTGCTGCATATCTTACTAAGGGCCCTCTTTTGTCTTTGACTATGATGCTCAGATTGCGACCCGGCCATTAACTTCTAGCTCAAACTATTGAGATGGTTTTATTAAGTTAATCGACACAAAATTGTTTAAATTTAATGAGTCAGGGAAACATCTTAAAATCAAATATTCTGTAAATGTGAAGAGAAAGTAAAATATGTAAGTAATAATAATTCAATACTAAAAAAAAATAATTATGGTGCAGAAATAAGTCAGTTAAAAGAGAAAAAATGGGAAAAAGAAGAAGCCGGTTAGGTTAGTGGTAGAGATATACATAAGCAAAATAAGTGAAGAAAAAAGCCATGGCTTGGTTTGGGCATTATAAAGAGCTTGTTTCGAGGTGAGCTTTTATTAACAAGGAATCAAGTGGCGTTTATAAAGGTGGTCTTATAGGATTAGGTAGGATTCTGGTTGAACACGGTCTTAAACAGAAAGAGGAGACAAAATAATGTGAGAAAGACAAATTAAGAGCCACAAGCCTTTAGCTTATGACAGGAAAAGAGCTTATGGATTATGGCTGTATAAGATTTTGTTTATGGTTGTCACTCTTTTCACAGGCTCAAAACAATCAATTCAAAATAATCATGATGTTTTTTAAACATTTTGAAATCAAAGTTTTTATTATTCGCGTGTGTTTTTTTGTGAAAATTAAATATAAATAAAAATAGGTGTATAGAGGCTTTGGGTATGTTGGTCTCTAATCAGGTGTCACAGGTTTTTACAAACAAGGGATTTGGGGGAGAGCGGAACAGGTTGTGTCCCTAATAGAATAATTGCTAAAAACAGAAGAGCTTTTGATCATCAATCCACTACCTAAAAATAAAATTGTCTTTTTGGGTATTTTTTTTTACCACTAAAGGACCAGTCTTTATAAAACAGGCATAAACAGGAGAAAAAGAAATTGCAGCCAGTCCACCCTCAGCTGAGCTCTCTGAAAACTGAAAACAAACAAAGATGGGCAAGAATTTATAACAAGCTTAAAGAACGATATATGTAATCAGGACTGGTTTTGAATGTCCCACAGGTTCATGTTCTATTCGTTTTTATGCTGTGTTTTTAATAATTTTTTTAAGACCCTAAATTAATCATTTATTAACAGGGATACTGAACTAAGTCTGTCGCCTCCTGGTTTCGTCAGTGCCATCGTGCCATGACATATCTATCTAGCATTGTGTAATGTATGGTCTATACATTAAGAAGGCGGCCTGTTTTTTTTTATTGTGCTGTGTAGGAGGGCATCATCATAGCAATTTCTAAGAGCTGGGTTGTGGTAACAAAAACTATACAGATGTTTCAAAACAAAGGGCTATACCAGGCCAGAGTCATTGGTGGATTATACGATACTTGTACAACATACGGATTAGTTGCCTACAAGGTCAAAATCAAATCATATTTGATCAAAACTCAATCAAATTTTGGGGTTAACTTGGACAAATTCGGCCAAAACTCGGTCTGAAGTATTTGCTGCACAATTGTGTTAATGTTTCTAAGCATATTTCTATGGTCCTATGTAAAATGTATGGTCCTATCAACATGTCATACATTTAATTTCGAAATTTATATAAAATTGCAATCTGATTAACCCCTGATTACTCCCCCGCCTAGGTTGAGTATAAGCTAGAAGGAAGTTTACCGCCCTAGTAGCACCAAGTTTTTTTACAACCATGAAAACTAGCAACATTCATATACAAAATGAATGGGTTCAAAACAAAAAATATACTCACAATGAGTAGTAGGTGAACTTATATCATTCTTGTCTGAGACTAATCAGCTTTTTAAGTTTTTAAGTTTTAAGCAAATAGATAGTAGTACAATCTGAGGGGCTTAAAGAGCAAATGAACTTACATCATTAATCCACATAAGAATCCAGATTAATGCGTCTTATATATTCTGCTTGCTTTCCATGCTTCATTTTCAAAAACATTTCAGCTGAAATTTTATTCACGTGCTATTCGCGTTGAGGCATTAGGGAAGCTGGGCCCAAAGCCACATGAGTTGTCTCAGATGATATATCTTGATGTTTGCTGATTGTATATGTTAAGTAAGAGCAATCGGCAATGAACGCTCGTTAAGATGTCTGGTTCTTGACCTACATTATGTATATATGTAAAAGAGCATCGGATGAACGCTCCATAAAAGAGTCTGGTTCTTGACCAACATACCGTGAACAACTTGCAGCGCCCCGACCGGTTGATTGCCGGCTTGTGCCACCTGACTCGGTATTGTAACATGTGGGGACTTGAATCGGGGGAGCATCCCGCTGAAAACATCTTCTAAGGAGCTCACCGTATTCATCACTGGTCATCCGTTCATGGGTAAATATACCCGTCTGCAAATCACAAAAGAGAAACTCGGCCTTAATTATTTAAAAAAAAAACGTTCAGAGGCGAGTCGATGGATCAGCTGATCTAAAACGGAACAGAAGGCTGGCCGTATGGTCAAGACAAATAGAGAAAAATACTAATATATTTACTCATTTCATTTTTCTTTGTGTTGCCAATCTTAAAAAGTTTTTAACTGGTCATGAACAAGCCTTGTTTATCGGATAGAAATGTTGTGAGTTGTTGGTCGTGAACAAGCCATTTTAGGACATCATTTGCTAACGGGCCTAGTCTACCTACTGGAATGGACTATAATGTCACCTCGCCATTCGACATAAGCCCTAACAAGAGCTCTGGACTGTCAACCCCTGCCACTACTAATGAATTTTGATAAAAACTCATTAAGAGTAATACTAAGAGATCGAAAGTTTTTCAGCAAAACTTTGATAAAAACTCACCGGGTTACCATGAAAAACTTGTCTAAGATTTCTAACACGCCAAGCAACATCCTTCTCATCAATGTCAGTACCTTCAGAGCCAGTTAGTCTTTCAGCAACATTTTTAAAGAAAGTAATATCGAAACTCCTCCCCAAAGTGGTATCATCACCATGACGCACATTACCAAAAAGGGTCAGCAGTGCCTTATCATGTGGTATCCAGTCAGAACTATCCATCTACCCACAACAACAGAAAAAAAAACCCAAATTTAGAAAAAAGATCTTACAAACAAACAACATCAAAAAATAGCATCAAATCTTACCATTTTTAAGTCTTCTCTTTTAGGGTCTATAAGTCTTCTCCTTTTTGGATCCGGAAAGTTTGATGAAGATTGTGATTTTTCTCCTTCTTGAGATCTTTTTCTGGTGTTGTGGGTTCCCATTGTAGATAATGAGGTATAAAACCTAAGGTTATAACCTAGGGTTATAGACTTATTGATTACGGAGGTTTGAATTTGGGAACGGAGGTTTGAATTTGGGAAGGTGCAGAGGAATAAAGATGAAAAGATTGATAACTGTATCGCAAACGGTAAATCCTCAGACGACAAAAAATACACCATCGCGACGAGAATTAAATTACCTTTCTATAGAGGAGCACTTTGATATACTTTCGACAATTTTTTTTTTGATTTTTTTTATTTACGTCTCGAAAAATCACACGTGATTTGTAGCACAACCACATGTGATCTGTAGCACAATCACATATGATCTCATAAAATCACATGTGATTTCATAAAATCACGTGTGATTTATTTCGAATCACATGTGATTCATTACTTTAAAAATTATACATAAATTTTTAAATTCACACATGATTTATGAAATCACACGTGATTTATTACTTTAAAAAGCATAAGTGAATTTGTGAAATCAATGCGATTTTTGAAATAGCACCTTTTTTAAAAAAACAACAAATCACAAACGTGGAATATAAAGTTTTTACTTTATTTATCCAGCTTATAAATCACAAAACTTTTTATCCAGACTTTATTTATCATGGAAAAATAAAGTTTTTTACTACCCAATACTTAAATTAATAATTAATTGTTTTTTTTGAATTTAGTAAAAAAAAATTTAGTTAAATATTGGCTAATCGATTATATTTTTTTTCAAAAAAATAATCACATTAAATTTTCTTTAATTAACGTGAACCTTTTACTCTCGCATGGATAAAATATTTAATTGGAGATACCCGAAACCCGCGGGAAAACCCGAAAAGCCCGATAGATAATATTAATCGGGTATCAAACGGGTAATGGAGAAGATGCGGATGCGAATATTATAAACGGGTGCGCGTACATGTACACTTAAACTCGCCCCGAATCCGACATGTTGCCGTCCCGGCCCAACACTCACACCACCCGTTAAGAGGCATCAATTGGAAAAGTAAACACACCCGGATTACATATAACTTCGGGAAAACAAGAAAAATGAAAAAAGAAAAAACAACCAGTGGGAGTAAATAGTTCTTGTTGAAAATGAAATTGAAACTCTTTCCAAAGCATACAGTTATCAATCTTTTCATCTTTATTCCTCTGCACCTTCCCAAATTCAAACCTCCGTTCCCAAATTCAAACCTCCGTAATCAATAAGTCTATAACCCTAGGTTATAACCTTAGGTTTTATACCTCATTATCTACAATGGGAACCCACAACACCAGAAAAAGATCTCAAGAAGGAGAAAAATCACAATCTTCATCAAACTTTCCGGATCCAAAAAGGAGAAGACTTATAGACCCTAAAAGAGAAGACTTAAAAATGGTAAGATTTGATGCTATTTTTTGATGTTGTTTGTTTGTAAGATCTTTTTTCTAAATTTGGGTTTTTTTCTGTTGTTGTGGGTAGATGGATAGTTCTGACTGGATACCAGATGATAAGGCACTGCTGACCCTTTTTGGTAATGTGCGTCATGGTGATGATACCACTTTGGGGAGGAGTTTCGATATTACTTTCTTTAAAAATGTTGCTGAAAGACTAACTGGCTCTGAAGGTACTGACATTGATGAGAAGGATGTTGCTTGGCGTGTTAGAAATCTTAGACAAGTTTTTCATGGTAACCCGGTGAGTTTTTATCAAAGTTTTGCTGAAAAACTTTCGATCTCTTAGTATTACTCTTAATGAGTTTTTATCAAAATTCATTAGTAGTGGCAGGGGTTGACAGTCCAGAGCTCTTGTTAGGGCTTATGTCGAATGGCGAGGTGACATTATAGTCCATTCCAGTAGGTAGACTAGGCCCGTTAGCAAATGATGTCCTAAAATGGCTTGTTCACGACCAACAACTCACAACATTTCTATCCGATAAACAAGGCTTGTTCACGACCAGTTAAAAACTTTTTAAGATTGGCAACACAAAGAAAAATGAAATGAGTAAATATATTAGTATTTTTCTCTATTTGTCCTGACCATACGGCCAGCCTTCTGTTCCATTTTAGATCAGCTGATCCATCGACTCGCCTCTGAACGTTTTTTTTTAAATAATTAAGGCCGAGTTTCTCTTTTGTGATTTGCAGACGGGTATATTTACCCATGAACGGATGACCAGTGATGAATACGGTGAGCTCCTTAGAAGATGTTTTCAGCGGGATGCTCCCCCGATTCAAGTCCCCACATGTTACAATACCGAGTCAGGTGGCACAAGCCGGCAATCAACCGGTCGGGGCGCTGCAAGTTGTTCACGGTATGTTGGTCAAGAACCAGACTCTTTTACGGAGCGTTCATCCGATGCTCTTTTACATATATACAATCAGCATCAAGATAATATCTCTGAGGACAGACTCATGTGGTTTGGCCGCTTCCTCGCGGATAGCCGTAATAAAATTTCAGCTGAAATGTTTTTGAAAATGAAGCATGGAAAGCAAGCAGAATATATAAGACGCATTAATCTGGATTCTTATGTGGATTAATGATGTAAGTTCATTTGCTCTTTAAGCCCCTCAGATTGTACTACTATCTATTTGCTTAAAACTTAAAAACTTAAAAAGCTGATTAGTCTCAGACAAGAATGATATAAGTTCACCTACTACTCATTGTGAGTATATTTTTTGTTTTGAACCCATTCATTTTGTATATGAATGTTGCTAGTTTTCATGGTTGTAAAAAAACTTGGTGCTACTAGGGCGGTAAACTTCCTTCTAGCTTATACTCAACCTAGGCGGGGGAGTAATCAGGGGTTAATCAGATTGCAATTTTATATAAATTTCGAAATTAAATGTATGACATGTTGATAGGACCATACATTTGACATAGGACCATAGAAATATGCTTAGAAACATCAACACAATTGCTCAAATACTTCAGACCGAGTTTTGGCCGAATTTGTCCAAGTTAACCCCAAAATTTGATTGAGTTTTGATCAAATATGATTTGATTTTGACCTTGTAGGCAACTAATCCGTATGTTGTCATGTAGCGAGTAATCACCAATGACTCGGCCTTGTAGCCCTTGTTTTGAAACACTGTTAGTTTTTGTTACCAACCCACTCCTAGAAATGCTAGTGATGATGTTCCAACTGTAAAAAAAGGCCTTTTTAATGTCATAACATACATTATCAAATGCGTAGTAGTAGTCAGCACGATGGCATGACGAAACGCAGGAGGCGCAGACTTGTTCGTTCCTGTTAATAATGTTAATTTAGGTCTTAAACGAATGAACATGAACTGTGGGAGCATTTACAGGCCTGATTACATTATGTTTTAAGCTTGTTATAATTTCCATATCTTTGTATTGTTTGCAGTTTCAGAGAGCTGCAGCTGTGGGGGACTGGCTTGCATTGTCTTCCTGTTTATGTGTTTTAAGACTGGTTTTAGTGGTAAAAGACAATTTATGTTTTAGGTATGTGGATTGATGATCATAAGCTCTTTTGTTTTAGCTTATAGACCTGTTCTCTTGTTTGTAACCTGTGCACCTGATTAGACCATAAGCTCTTATTTCAAAACCTTTAACTTTGATTTCAAAATGTTTAATCATGATGTTTGATTGATTGTTTGAGCCTGTGAAAAGTTGTGACAGCTTATAAAGCCATAAGCTCTTTTCTGTCTAAGCTTGTGGCTCTTATTTGCTCTCTTCTGTTTAAGACCTGTGTTCACCAGACCTAATCTATAAGCCCTTATAAGCCCTTGATTCCTTGTTATAAGCTCGACAAGCTTATAAGCCAAGCCAAGCCATTGCTTACAGAATATTGATGTTTATGGATGTTCCCTGACTCATAAATTTTAACAAATTTGTGTCGATTAACTTAATAAATCCAATCTCATTAGTTTGAGCATGAAATTAATGGCACGGGGCCAATCTGAGCAGCTGTAGGCAAAGACGAAAGAGCCCTTGAGTAAGATATGCTAGGCAAATTACATCCTTACTTGTATTACTATGCGAAAATCCAGTAGACATGTAAGAGGTTAAGCCTAGATTAATCAACACAACAACCTCAAATCCTTCATCATTCCCAATATACACTTATCAACCGACTCCTTTTTTCAGCAAGTGTGGCAAAACTGGGTTAACATGGAAAGGAAAGAACAAACCTTAGTAGATGGAGGCATCAACATGAATCAATATCTTTTACTAAAGCATTTATCTAACTTAAAATATATATTTGCTAAATATTATAGATAGCAGATATAGTATAAATGCACTCCTTATAATCTTACAACCTACTATATTAAATTTTTAAAGCTAAAGTGACATCTTAAATAAGTTGAGCTAAAGAGATAACGATATGGTTAATTGGCTAGAACCGGTCGAAAGTAGTTGCTGATGTTGAGAAGTTTTTCCAAACAACAGAATCTTAGATTGTCGATTTGTAGCCATGGGACTGATTAGGAAGTATTAGTGAATAACTAGCTTTATTCACAGACTGATTAGGAAGTATTAATGCGGTAAAAATACACTTTTGGTGAATTTTGATCTATTTTCATCTGTTGGACTCATTCCTAAAATTGTTACTGATTTTGGTTAATTTGGCTCGACTGAGATAGGTATTAATAGAGTTTCGTGCGAATTACTTCGTAGTCTCAGTATCTTAAACCCCATTGGGTCTTGTTTGTGTAACTGTACACAAAACAAGGTTTTTATTCGGGTCGGTGGTCTGCACCGCCATCTCTCATTGGTTTCACCACCGTCCCACTACACTACCTAGCATACGTGGCATAAGTTTAGCATTGTGACACCTTTTAATCTGATTAGGATGTCGATCTTTTACCTTGAGTTCTGTCACAGGATGCTCGATATTTACTTTAGGTTGTCCTTCCAGAAAAGCTAAAGCTGTTTTTGCTTTAGGTTCGTCTCGTGCCCGGATCAACACGCGGTATGTGTTGCATCTCCCAATAGCACCACTTGGAGTGAAATCAGTGGTCCGGATCCATGGATCATCATCATCCAACATTTCGGATGGATGTGTGGTATGAATATCATCATCAGCAGTTCTATAAAAGATAATAGGAGAGCATACCAGTTGAAAAAACAAAACCAACTGTTTGTCAATGTAAGACTTTTTGATGACGTTTACATCCCTTGGCAAAAACTCGACCTTTGTATTCACATTTTATCACTGCATGATCCCTTGTTCCTTTGAAAGAAAAAGCGGTATCTTCCGTGAAAGAAACTTACAACTGCGATCAAATAGGTCAATAAGAAAGTCAACCCCCGAATCAGCCCCTCTCCAACCAACAAAGAATGTGTCCCGGTTACCCAACAGTCCAACTTCAAGACCTACGTTTGATAATCTAAACGAGAATTCCCTTCCAGACAATCCTTCTGATTAGCTATCTCGAGTTTTTACAAAATGACTGGTTGGTTTCATCAGTGTCTATGTGGAAATTTGCTTGCTCGTGTTCTAGTTTTATGAGTTTGGTTCTTGATTAGTGCTACACAGATAGAAACATCTATAACATAGGCCAACTTGTAGCTGCTTGGTTTTGTGATTAATGAATTTTATACGGTTGTCGTTATGTATGGCTTGTCTTTTTTTCTTTAAAATGTATTGTGATTATTGTTTTGTTGTCTGTGTTATGTATGGCTTGTCTTTTTTTCTTTAAAATGTATTGTGATTATTGTTTTGTTGTCTGTGTGATGAAGTATCTGTTAACCACAATGAAGTATCTGTTAACCACATATTTGCATCATCTGAACACATGGAACGGATTTCTGAGTTTGTAAATTCGGCTTTCAGGCGTCAAGCAAGATGGACTAAACTTGAACTTATTTGAAATGATCAATGCACTAAATAGTTGGACTCAAAAGTGACTAGTGATAAACTAATAAACTTAAACGTTTAAAACTGATTTTGATCAAGTCATACTTATCAGTTTAGGATAGTTAAAATATTTACAACAAAATAATTCGATCAACTTAAGCCATACAACCATCATTAAGCAAGTAAAAGCCCATCAAAATCTGCCAAAAGCTCGTCAAGTCTGCAATCCAGACCCCTTGCCAAATCCAGCTTTGCTTGCAGTAGACTTATCTTTAGCATCAGATGTTTGCAATTCGAGCAGTTTGCTTCAAGCCCTCTGGAAGATCCTGGAGAAGAACAACTTGCTTCAGCTATCTTGGGGACAGGGCTGGACCTTGCTGGGACAGGGCTGGACCTTGCTTTCAGGACCGCTGTTCCGATGAATTGGCGAAAGCCACAGTTCTTCTCACCCTGTATGCCAGATAATCACAAATATTTACACTCTAGTGAAGGTCGTGTAATTTCACTAATAGTAGTTATGACTAATAACATACAATTTGTGGGCAAATGTGGGTTACACCCTTCTGATTTTTAAATGCGTGACACAGGCCCTGACCACATTTACAGACAGAGCTCATCTTCCCACACAAAATATTCACATCCAAAATTTTTCCCCTGTTGCAGATTAAGAAAATTAAAAAATCGTAATTTTAACCAAAAATATAGTAAATAGAATCAAATAACAAACTTCTGATCGTTCACCTTTGCAAGAGGACAACAATAGTACAAGCGACCATTGTGATCATCAGAGTTCGATGCTTTCAGAACTACAATGCCATTGCCACAGCATGAATACAAATATGGATCCATCTGCAATATACCACAAAACTAATGGCACTGCTTACAAAGATGGAATTAAAGTTCTGCAAAAGTGGTAAGCAAGCTATTGGGTCTGAACCAGTGTTTGGCATTGTCTGACTACTATGGTGACTAAATGGATAGTAAACTACAAGCTGCGGACTGAACTGATTGATTTTTTTTTTCATGCTACTTTTCTTATTTTGGTACATATCAACCACTCCTTCCATCAACACAACCTTGTCCTGTTCCTTAAGTATTGGTCTAAAGCAATGAATCATGAATCCCCCTACTAGTGTAAAAAAGCCATGTCTAATGGGACGTCATTTTATATGTCAGGTTACAAAGCCAGGTGAGCATAACAGCAAAACGACAAAATAAAACGGTTTTAAAGACATGTAATTATAGTCAAGACCTGGGTTTTACGTAGGTGAGGCGCATACTTATTACATACACATTTCCAATATTTTTTATTACATTTAATACACAAACACCGCATTAACATCAACAAAAAAAAAACAAGCCTTCTACTCAAAGTCCGAGTTCATGCCAACAGATCAAGTTATATCTAGGTTCAAAGTCATATAATATTGTTTTAGCTAATTAGTCAAAATTGGCCATCAATTCACCTTACATATAATAGTAATAACCCCATCTAGAGAAGCAGAAAATGCATCATAAGTTTAAGCTCATATTTTAGGGCTCAATAAACATAAAGGCGTCAAAAAGTGTAAAATGACCACTCAACAACAACACCCTTTGACCAACTGTCTCAGAGTCAACGGCAGAGAAATCTCCTAGAGTCAACTGAGGACACCTTTAGTGAACTATAAAGTCTAAACCCATAGTCACTGACAGCAACAATTTCACAAATCACAACTCACAAAGGGTTTGTCAACTAAACCCATCAACCCGCATACAACCATCAACGAGCTAAGCACAGATGACAACAAATCAAAATAACAACAAACGCAAACAAAACACAATGTTCTTATCGACTGGTTGGAATGCCTAAAAATAATTAACAGACGGTGACTGGTGGGTTCGGCGGATAGTTGGCGCGTCGTTGCGGGGGTGCCATTTTCTATAAGAGTGACAATGGAAATGACAGTTATGACATGTACAAGAGTTTTATGGTTAATATAGTCACGTTATGCAATTGGCATATCTTTTGAGTCATCTTACTGTTCTTATTCGTAAAACACGATACTTATTCAAAGGTGTATGGGAATAGAGTTCACTAGCCGCGACAAACCCATTGCTTAGTGGTTCTACAAAAGACAGAAATAAAACTAGTTGTTGTTACGGTAGATTTGCTGGATCACTTCCTCGAGTGCCTCTTTCCTCTTCTGTCGTGCTTTCTTCTGAGCATTACTAGCACGATCCTCCGCATACTCACACATCTGTCTAAGTTGAGTAATCAATTCGTCCACAGATAGCGTCTCCAATGAACTTTCCTCAACTCGGGGCTTTACATCCCATAGTGTCATGAAGGCTTCTAACTCTTCCAAACAGGCATTTGGGTAACGGTCCATGTCCTTGAGAATGGTATGCAACTGTCCTCTAAAGGCCTGTGTTGTGCATGACGGTCCAGGCACCTTAGCCTGTCTACTAAGAAGAGGCACCGAATTCTAACCAATTTCCGTCCCGTAAGCTGTTAGAGCTTCTTCTCTCTGGGTGGGGTCCATTTTAGCAATTCATCCGTGAATAAGCAGCCATAACGAAGAATGGGGAGTGAAGGTGTAGTGGATCGCGGCTATTAAACAGGATCAGAAGTTAAATAATTCTTCAAGGTTAATGCGCAAGAAATTCTGGCCCGTTCAGCAAGAATTTTGGCTAATAGGCTAATAACAAGTATACGAGCTGGTACGTCTTTGATAGTAGGGGAACAATGTGGTCAACGATGGTCACATATTAAGTAATCCCCGAGATGCTATGGACACAGTCTTCCCTGTGATACACGGGGGGAGTGTGTCGGGGTAGTCGGGACCGGCTTCCCTAGTGTAGGGTTATCGGTTTGAGCTGTCTCTCACAATATTCATGCGAGTTGATAACAATGATCAATGAGACAAGAAAGTATGTGAAATAAGGGTTATAGGTAATTCAATATACGCATTAGTTAAGCTGTTATATACTACATGTAAGAGACCCTATTATTAAGTATGATGTATATGTTAATACACTCATGTAACTCATTTTTTTTATTAAGATATATTGATCTCATATATGGGTCTATTTCAAATGTATTTCCCATTATTAATTTATTATGTTACTCCTTGATGTGTTGATTCCTAATGTACACTATATTAAGAAACAAGCAATGCACGACAATAGAGCATAATAAGCATAGTTAAGCGCTAAGTAGTTATAGTCTAGTGACTACCTATGCAAACCTAGTTCTTATAGTCAGAGCTCTTGATTACCAATCTGTCACACCCCAAAATATCAGTAGGTATAATGGTTTGCACGAGGGCTGTGTGCACTTCATGATTATCATTATTCAAAGTAACACAGAGACGGGACTCTATATGGGACGTTTTAAGAAAACGGATCACTTGAATTAGGGAGTAATAAATTGTTTAACATTCAACGGAAGCATAAAATAGACAATACGGCATCGTTTTAAATAGTACAAGTGATCTTCAGATAACCGGAAAAATGACTGCAATGAATGAGACTTCATATGCATCTGCGGTCTTAATAACGAGAAAACAATGCTAAAGTGTCAACATTAAGTTGGTGAAAGGGGACATAGGTTTGTTTAGCAGAAACGTTTAGTGTTTATGAATCATAAGATTTCATCCACATAATGACAATATAACATATACAAAGTTCATATAAATTGCATTACTAGTGTCTAAGCTTCATGACACGAAGGTTTAACAGTATACAACAATGAATGAATGCCCTTGCAGGTGTTTAACCCGGGACACCGGTAATTGATCAAATGAAACTGTATTCACTGAATAATGTCAGGTCCAAGTCGAACAGGGGACGTCAATCTGAGAGATCTATCATAACCTTCTCGATCTACAAGTAATTAACGGTTCATGATAAATCGGGCAAATAACCACTAGGGTTAAATCGGGACTTAGACCAAATCAGTAATGAGTAATTGTACTTGTATTCACACGTTTGAAATAAGCAATGATCTCACCCCAAAAGATGATTTAAAACAGTAGAGTAGGGGCTATAAAAACTCACCTTGTCGGTTAATCGCCTGAAAACTGATAATGGTTCAATGCACGTCGAAAGTGACTCAGTCAAACACCTAAATAATTATGACAAAGTCTGAGTTTACATTCTAAAAGTACTTAATGAAATGGCTTACGCAAATGGGTCAAAAAGGGTATTGTCGTTTATGAGTTAACGTTTTACGTTTTCAAGGTGTTGATTTAAACCTTTGGCTCTAGGGACGACCTTACAATTATAAGTACCTATACAGGAATTTATACTACTACGCGTCGTAACGTATATTTACAAGTCCATGTGATTTATATCTAAAGAAAATATAAACATTATTTGTGAGTTACTAAGTTTATATATATTTTTCTTATCGCGCTTATTTATTTATATCGCAGTCATTAATTAATTTGTCGTAATTATCAGATTTATGTATCACGGTTCGCTCAGCTCGATTAAATTTCTTATCAGAAAAATATGCTTTTAATCCCTTGACTTTCCAAATAATAATATATATAATATATACAACTCTTTATATTTTATATTCTTTTACTTTTATAATTTTTCACCTTTAAAAACCCGAATAAACTTCTAAATATTTTTAGCATCAAAGAATTTATTTTAACCGCGTTTAGCTCATTTATACGTTTATAAATTAATTTCGCCGTACTATTTTTATTTCGCCGAAAATCGTTGTTTTTATAGTTTTTTAACTTTGTGATTAAATCCCATTTCGTTAGCTAGTTTACCAAATTCGCTTGAGTCTTGACATGGGACGGCCCAAGAATCGAAAACACGGATAAAATCTTCTACTTCTTTACGTTGAACTCATTTGCAAGTACAAACAATTTACTAGTGTGTACTTCTGCTCATACATCGAAGTCCACTAACCATGGTCAACCACTTTCCAACTGCGCTTTTCTGTTCTTGGCGCTCGAGCCAACTGCGGGTCCTAGACCTACTTGCTTTTGTGTCATATTCTGACCTTCCACTGTATACTCGTATGATATGTTATATCACACAATTGTTTCTTTCCTTTTCTCTTTTTGCGCCTACAATAATGAACGCAACTCAATGGTCGTGTCCCATTACACTCATTCGGTTTTCGGCCTCACCTATCTTTTTGGCTAACCCAGCACAGAGCATACATGCATTATTTAGCATACCTACCTACTATATCATACTACTACTATACTATATATTATATATACATATCATATAACTTCTTAAACCTATTACTATATACCACATATACTCCATATCAAACCTTCTATCTATACTATTGATATCTCTAATTACTTATAATAGTAGAGGACAGCAACAGAAATGCATCATAAGTTTTAAGCTAACTCATTTTAGGGGCTCAAATCAATACATAAAGGCACGTCAAAAAGGATACAAATGGCGACCACAACTCAAACAACCACACCCTTTGGCAAATGTCTCAGAGTCCAACGGCCAGGAGATACACTATCTTAGAGTCAAACCAACAGGCCACTTTGGTGAAATCTATGTAAGTTAGAGACCCTTAGTCCCAGACAGCTCAAACAATTTCACAAATCTCACAAACTCACATAGGGTTTGTCAACTATAACCCATTCCACCCGCATAACAACCATCAACGATAGACTAAGCAAGATGTCACTACATCTTATATAATAAAATAACAACAAACGCAAACAAAACACAATGTTCTTATCGACTGGTTGGAATGCCTAAAAATAATTAACAGAGAACTTTAAGGGTGATACCATATACATGGGCGCAGAGGCGGAGATACTGAAAAGAAAGTTTACCGAAGATTAATAATGGAGATGGATCAAGAATCCTCATTTTGATTAATAAAAACAAACACATATTTTTTCACTTTCATAAACCTTTATTAAGTCTTCTTATCATTCCCATATGATTTAAACATTGAAAATCAAAAACCTTCATTTTTGTTTGTAATATTTATCAAAAACGATTAACACAAAAGTCTTGTAACCCTAAGACTATCAAAAGACCTCAACCAATTTCAAGTTTTATCAACTTTTGATTTTCAAGAACCCTAAATCGATTTTTAGGGTTCTAGAATTCGATTCTTAATGAAAACTTGATTTGTTTGATGAAGATAAACAACATTTTACCTTATGCAAGATTCGAAAAGAAAATGATGATTCGAGTGAGGTGTTTGATTCGGTGGTGTATGAGTGTGTGACGAGGGGAGGGTGTGGGATTTTCTAACGTTTGATATTTTTCACATTTTAAGTTTATTACACATAAACAAGTTTATACTTAGGCATGTTTAGTCCTTAAAGATTTGACTTGCATATTTGCACAATTTTTCAATTTTTGCATTTTCTGGTCAACGTCAACTTTGTTTAATTTTCCTGTGTACTTCAACTTTTATACTTATGTTTAGTGGCGTCTCTGAGTTTACGAAGGCCCTGTGCAGAATTTAATTTAACAACAAAAATGAGGCCTAAAATAGAGAGTTAATAATTTTCAAAGAGATATAATGTGAAAAATCGTTTTTGAGTGCTTCGGCTAGCATTTTCAATGCAAACTTTTAAAATCAAATACTTGTAGTCAGTTTTATAGCATATATACACATATCATATAAATTTTTGAGGCCCCTATAATTTGGAGGCCTTGTGCGACGTACACCTCGCACACTCTCATATACGGCTTTGAATGTTATGTTGAAGGTTTTAGTAGAAAGTGATATGTAGATTTTCTTTGAGTAAAAATTTATCTGTTCCTTTTCTTTTAGAGAATTAAACTAAATCCGAATAAAGACATTGAAACCCAATCTCCTAGTAGTTCTGTTGTTGCCTGCTCCAGACCTAAAGGTACCAAAATGCTTATACCTTTCACCAAATAACCAAAAAGGGTTGATATCATATTTGAAAATTGTCATCAGAGTTTCTATATTAACTCAGAAAATCTATACAGTAGAAACTCTATAAAATAATACATTTGGGACCACCAAAATTTATTAATTAAAAGAGTTATTAATTAATCGATAAATTAATAATTATTAATTTATATATTAATTAATATTTTATTAATTTATAGTATACAAATGGTTGGAAGAAAAATTCTCTATATATTAATTAATATTTAATAATTATTGTATACAATGCATGTATATCAAATGAACGGCTCCAATTTGACAGAAACCATCAATCTCCCACCTTATTATGCATCTTGTGTTCAATGTATCCACGTTTAATGGACCATAAAATATTTTCAATATAAATACAAGATCATAATAGGTTAACACAAACAAAACATACACAAAGACATCATGGCTTCCCATCTTAAAGGTGTGAAAAAAAACAACAATGACAGACGAGATTCGTAGAGCATTTGCAACCACAACAAAGGAAAATCCAAGTTCTCGACTCAAAGCAATATGGCATAGAATGGGTTCATAGTAACTATGGTTTTGCAGGTGAGTCAAAGCGACAATATCGAATACAGTAAAGACGTATCTTTAAGAGTACATCTCACTTGCTCTCCCCGAAGAAGGGATGTTAAGCACACAAACCGGCAAAATTCCTGACCTAGAAAAAATCTCTCTATGTATGATTCTTCAATCTCAAGAACAAGTGAATATGACAGGTGAACTAATCATCGAAAGGGCGAAAAAGTTCACATGAAAGATATGTATCCATTGGATACAATTACTTCCAGACTTTTAAACTTATTCTATTGTGTTGGCTATTGGAAAGTTCCCAAAGGCAATGATATTGAATTAAAATATTATCCGGCGTTATGGAGAGAATGGATCTGTTGAAAGGAGGGCATAGGAGGACAAATTAAATCCATAATGATGACAAAGTTGATCAGTTTGAAATGAAAGACCTTCTTAATATAGATGAAAACAGTTTTTTTTTTTATTATGTTTATTTTATAATTTTGTACTTTTAGTTATGATAATTATTTACATGTTTTGGAATTAATAAAGATTGATAACGATGAAGAATATGATGAAAGTTCTACAATGGAACCCCCTTCGCGAAACGAAGCTATGTAAAAGCGGCAATCACATATGACAAATTTTCTTGTGACTATGAGAAAACAACACCAAAGTTTACCATGCTAAGGAAAATTAGAGACGAGATTCAAGGGGAAATTGATTTCAACAAAAAACAAAAGACAATTGAGTCATTTTTCAAGAAACCTTCATAAATCATTCATGTAATATGCTATATATAAGGAATTATTAATTTATATTTTATATGGGGTCTAAAGAAATTATCAAAAATGTATTATCTTATAATTTTAGCGAATTATTAATTTAGCACCCTATCCCCGAGTCGGGACCGGCAAAAAATATTATCTTAGAGAGTTTATTAAATAATCGAGTATTAATTTATCGAGTTTCTACTGTATGTAATATTCGGTAAATACACAATTGTTTTAGTCTTGCATAATCAGGGTCTTTTACTCCTCGTTGCACTCATTGATGAAATTTTCTGATTCCATTTAAAATTCAACACTCTAAAATTATATAAATGTTTGATCTTTTAGTAACAATACTCGACGTACATTTCGATTCCAATTTTTTCCTTCCACATATCGTTGCTATTGTCAAAAAAAAAAAAAAATTGCCGCCCACAACCAATATTTCTGGGTCCGCCACTGGTTGTAGCTCAAACTATATAATTGTTGTTTCCTTAACAACTATATAATTGTTGTTCGCGGTTTCTTGTCGTGTTTTGTCCATTTTTCTTCATTTTGTCATCATTTATCCTTTTCCTGCACAATAAGAAAAAAACACATACAAAGACATATTCTTTTGGCATTTTTCGTCTTTTTCGCTTGTTTTTCGGGTTAAGAAACATGTATGATTTGACCATTATCACAGGTCTATCGGGTTATCGGGTTACATGCTAATCTCAAGCCACATGTCCACTCATGTACAAGTACAGAGAATTAATTACATATATTTTGTTAAAAATCCTTCACTTTGCATCATTTGTTTTGCAGAATGAAAGCCCTTGTTGAATTTCTATGCATCTGTGGTATCGTGCTCCTCACGGGTGGTATTGCAAGCTGTATGCATGTAAGTCCGATTCTTGTGGTTGTAGTGATCTCAGGAACTTGCACCGCCGGTCGTTGGATTTGGCTAAGTCGATGGGAGAGAGAATGCATGAAAAACGACATACAAGTTATGCATGAAGGCAATGAAACTCGATGGAAGAGTGAACCAATCAGAAAGACACAACATGTTATGCATGTAGGCAATGATCAGTGGGTTATCACATTAGGAGGGGAGGAAAGTAACGAGCATGCTAAAGTGAGCGTCGGAAAGAAACGACATGTTATGCATGTAGGGAATACAAGCAGTAGGCATGAAGAGGATGATGAGAAGCCGGTGAGTTCCTATAACTATAATACTCATCAGTGGGTTATCGCCTCAGGAGGGGAGGAAAGTAATGGGCATGAAGGGGAACGGGAGCGTCTTATCTAGAAAGTATAGACGAGACTCTCATCTAGCAACAATTTCATGTTTTTTTTCTTAGCTAGCCAAAGATTGCATGTGTAATTGTAGCTCCTTTTGTACTAGAAAGTATAGATGAGATATATCTCTAGCTAGCCAAATATTTTATGTGTACTGTATCTCTACATATTTGAATTTCCTAGTCTCACTTGCACACAAAATACTTAGTTGAGAAGCACCGTCGCACCAAATAAGTTCTCTAGACTACAAGTTGTTTGTTATCAGTGCAAAATATACACTTTATTTCATTATTAGATATCTTCATCAGCAGTCCTAGACAGGCACCTCAACATTAGTACCACGTAGGCTATATCCCTTAGGAATAGCAAAATAGTAGAATATCTACCAGATTCTCCATTAAAATGTACTCCCTCCGTCCCAAAATTATTGTCCCCTATTGACTTTTTCGGTCTTCTTCTTCGAACTTTGACCTTAAATATTTTTCTTTGTGTTGTGTAATACTTGATGAAAATTATAACATTGAA
>BQNB010114160.1:11300-21807 GCA_026074375.1 Tanacetum coccineum
ATCAACTAATAGTCATCAAGATCATCATCGTCGTCATCAAATACGGGTATCGGATCACCATCATCATCATTAGATGCTTCAATATCTTCTTCAAAATCATCTTCATCTACAAGCTCAAAGGGTCTAGATCTTCTAACAGGGGTTTGAGTGTTTGACCTTTTCCTTTAACAACCCTCGATGACCCAACACCACTTTGTCTTGATGCTCGAGTAGAATAACTAGGCTCATTTGCGCCAGAAGCTCTTTCGACATCACCCCATGTCAAATCTTCCCCAACATACACCAAATCATCACCATCATCACAATCATCTTTCATTCTCCCCATCATCCACTCATTGCTATCATCAATTTCATTCAAAAGGATAGGATCGGCATTCCCCTCTCTTCTAGATCGACGCTCCAATGCACGATTGAATTTCACATAAACCATGTCATTCAATCGACTTTGGGCCAATCGGTTTCTTTTTTTGGTGTGTAGCTGAAAATATATAATTCTATGTTATTCAAGTACTTCAATAGCTTAGTGTAAAAGATGTCTCAATTCCTCAAGCTAAACTATGGTCTATGTAATTGTGAATTTGTGACTTACGTGTTAAAAGATGTCTCAATTCCTTGGCATTGTCCATGGCTTTATAAATGTAACCCATAGCCGGCTTTCTTTCTCCATCAACCATTCTAAGGACATTAACCAGGGGACCCGTCAACTTAAGAGTATAAACAATGTTCTTCCAAAATGACCCTGCTTGTAATGCCAATTTGACCCATAAGAAAACTTAAACTGGTCTTGATTCAAGTATTCATTATTTTGTTCACTTTAACTCTAAAGTCTAAACCTGCTCAAAATTTCTGAGGTATTCTTGAAACTATGTATCTAGTTTATTCTCCTACTTTGATGATGAGTGGTTTCAAGAAAATTTTGAGAAAAGATATGTTTCTTCTGATCAGATTTGACGGCGTGTCATCCGCTGATACTAAGTAGCAAATTTCTTCTAATTCAATACTGCACTACAAAATTCCGTTTGCATCACATACTATCACTTGTTCTATATCAACAGTCACCGCTCACCATATGCAATCTAATATCCAAACCCGAGTCTATCTATAACTTTTATCTTCTTTTTGTCAGGAATATCCTCAATCATGTCATGCCATGAAAAGATAATATCCTTCGTGCCTATAGAAGACTGCTCTCCCACATTAACAACATGCTCAGTTACTTGTTTCTATAGTTAGTTACGTAGTAAAGTTTATCGGCTTATAGTTTCAAATACCTTATCGTAAATCATACAATCCATGATCAAGAATACAATGAGCAATAGTGCAATCCCCGCCACAGTAAGGTCGTTATATTGATGTGAGATCAGGCTACTACTATGGCTGTGTTTGGGAGAAGGCTTATAGGGGCTTACGGGGGCTTAAACTTCTAAAATAATCCGGCTTGTATCCAAAGTCATGCTCATATTACTGTAGTAACTGGTACATAGATAATAACCAAAACATGAATAAGAGATTCGCTATATCCATAATCCATACTGAAACACAACAGACGAGAATAAAGTCACCATTTTCATGTACACTTGCAGTTTTACAATCATGTTCAGTTTGTTATTTCAAACTTGAGCGCGTTACAACTAGCAAAAGATCTAAATGCATGGCATAGTAAAACAGTCATACTCGCTTTGTTATTTAAACTTAACCGGCTACAAATCAATCATAAGTGACTAGCCGAATTGGTAACCATCAACAAATTTTCAAAAAAATGAACTATAATCCATTATGTCTTCTCTATATGTAACATCGTAACGAATTTTGAATAACAAAACAAAAGTTGAATCACAAAACCTAACCCTGGAACCTGCATTGCGAAATTCAAATTAAGTCACTGAAATTACAGTGTATCTATTTAAAATCGAATCTAATGTAACAATCTGGTGGTCTGGTGGGGACCTATAGTCAATCAGTTGGTTGATAAGAAAAGGACTGCATAGTAAATCGAAATTGATAAAAATTATACCTACATGTGTATGCTCGTTAAACTGCATTATAAGTTGCGATTGTGAGTGTGTGCTTGTATATATCCATACAGACACGTACATACATGTGTGTGGGTGTGTGTCAACTCAGCAGAGGAGTTATTCTAAATACCTAAATAAGGACAGCTATTTGGAAACTGATATGTCTACACTTGCAAGTCAGTGTGAGGTGATCCCGAAAAATCAGTTTGGTTAAAGGGAAATGAAACAAGTTCTTAAAACAAGCTGCTAAGAAGTGGACAGAGGAAAACGACTTTTACCTTCATCGTCCACGAGACGGTGGAAGAAGCTATTGTTAGGGAAGATGGTGAACAGGGAAACATATGCAAAGCATTTGAGCTAGGTAAAGAGGCTAATGAATACAACGGTCTTGGGTGTTTTTATAAATCAGATATGGGGATGCGAACCTCCCGAATTTTCAAAATTCGGTTGATGGACGAAATTTTTCATGTTAGCATGTGCACTTCAGAAAACAAGGTGAAATATGGCACCAAAGAATTGGTTAGTGCTGCAATGTACTGGTGTGAGATTATTGCTGATAAGAGGGGGGAAGGAATAGTTACTCTTTTAACTTCAGAGAAGTTTAAAACAAAGTTTTCAGAGAGATTTGTCTCACCGACTTGCCGCGATAACTAAGAAAGAGTTTATGGACTTGCTTCAACGGTCTATAATGTTAGATAAGTATAATCAACGCTTTGTCGAGTAGTCTCCTTTTGCACCGCACCAAGTTGCCACCAAGTAAAGAAGGGTTGGATGTTTTGTGTAAGGCTTGAGGAAGGAAATTCAGGAGTTGATTAACAGCTTCGAATTCTCAACTTACGGAATAAGAGAATGTAGGAGGGACTAGACCTACTTCAAGATTGTAATCCAACTGGAACAAAAGTAAACATAGTCAAAATACAAGAGGACTACATACAGAGGGAAGTCACAATTTAAATCGATGTACATGAAGTGGCAAAGAGACAAGTTATCGAATCAGAGATCACCATTTGGTGGCATCATTCGGGCAAAAACGGCAGCCTGGCGCCCTGGCCCTGGCAACACTTGAACCTGCAACACCACTATGTGGTGGTTTTGCTCCTGTTGAGCTCGATTTGGGTAGTTTTGCTGATTTTATCAAAAAGTGCTTGTCACCTCAGCTTTTTCCGATATAACTCACAACCTATAACTTAACCCAAAACACCCTCCCTCATCACTCAAGTTAAAGGACACCCCCGGGCCCCACAAGTTTTTAAAATAAAACACACACACCCCAAAAAAAAAAGAGAAATGCCCGATGGCTTAAGTGGTAATTTTGCCGGTTACAAGCTCCAGTAATACCTTTCCAAAGCAGTAAACGCCGTATGCACACGTTGCAGTAGCTACGCCTGACATATGAAGTCATTAGTTACTAGAATTGAATCAAGCAGTTTGTAGACAAAAGTTCGATTCAATCGAATGAACCATCCCAAGATAAGCCTACGCAATTAATGGAAAATATGGAACAAACAGATCCCATAACTTACCAGAATCACTTTATTTGGTTGTCCTGCACAAATCCATGAGAAATCTAAGATATCAGGAGTGCAATTCTCACTCTGAACTTTAGCACGGCTGAAGCAGCACGTTAATGATCTCATAAATATTCTGAACTCCACATGATAGCCCAATTCTTTCAACTTAGCTCATTACCATCTCTTTCTTGCTCATCTATAAACTCGAGCGAATCACCATAATTTTTATGAGCTTCTTCCTTAATAAGTTCCGAAAGGCTCATTTCCACTTTTGATTTCTAATTGACAGACTAATAACTTAAATGTTGACCTATCAGGCTCGCAACCTACCTCTTTCATCAGCTCAAAGCAATCCATGGTAAGTTCAATGAGGTTGTAACTCATCAAAGTTTGCAGCAATTTGTTAAAATCCTCAGTCTTCTTAGCCTCTAATCTACCTTTTTCGCTTTTAAGTTCAAGAAAAATCCAATCAACCTTATCAAACAGCCCGTTCTTTGCCAAGACCAAGATTATTTCAGCATATAATGATACATCAGGCTTATACCAATGTTCCTTCTGAATCTCTGCAAAGACCTACATGAAAAATAGTTAACAGCGAGACAGACACAATAACTTTGTATTAAGCTTGAGTAAAGCTAGCCAGTTGCTCAATAACTCGAATAAAGTAACACAGCGTGGGTCGATTTGGGTTGTGTTCTTGTCTCAAAATAGCTAAGGAACACGCTCATGTCCATTCTTACTGTATTAAATTGTTTTATTCAAAGGTTTATGGCTGACAAGTTTTGAGATTTTCTGTAAGATCCTTTTCAACCATGGACACGTTTCGACCCATGCTTAAAAATTACCCTTTTCAACCCGAACCTATTTTGACCAGTCGCATGTCCCCCATCTAGAATTGCAATAGAATCAAAATTGGTTATTCTAAGCAATTCCATAAAAAAAAACCAGTAACAAGTTGGAAGGTTGATGTAATCTAGAAATATCATTCTTTATTGCAGTTAGTTAGCGTGATTAAACGTGACCAAGCAAGCTATAAATGGACTGACCACTAGAGCGAGCAGTGATTGGTGTTGGCGAAGGAGTTCACGGAGGATGGCCATCATATCAAACTTGAGGTGGCGGTCTAATGACAGAATTGACTGTTTTGATGAAGAAAGATAACGACTGAAAAGCACATGTTATAGATATATTGAGAGAATTGCAAAAACCGTCCTTGTGGTTTGGCCAATTTGCACGTTTGGTCCACGTGATATCGAAATTGCAAAAATCATCCTTGTGGAAACCTTGAAATTTATTTTAGTCCTTTTGTCGAACTGAAATGACCAATATACCCCTCTGTTCTTTTTTTCTGAAGGAGAATATACAAGGGTATTCGTCATTTCAGTTCGAGAAAGGAATAAAACGGTATCTAAGGTTTCCCACAAGGACGATTTTTGCAATTTCGATACCACGTGGACCAAACATGCAAATTGGCCAAACCACAAGGACGATTTTTGTAATTCTCTTATATATATTTATGTGGGTAGGAGGATAAATAAGAATGTGAAGTAAGAAGATATAACAAAACTCGACGAGATATTTATATAGTTAGACAAGAAAATAGGTTTAATTATTTAAATTTTACCTTAAAATCCACAGTTATATTAAACCAAAATAAAATGGTGGAGATTAGTCCCTTAAAATGCACAAAAGCTATAAGACAATCAATTTTTTCATAAATTCTATCTTCTAAAAAGTTATTTTTACAAACACTCTGTAATGCACAAAAGCTTTTTAAAAGCTTTTTTACCTCTTGATAAAATAAAAATCACTTATTATATTTTGTGTCAAACTTTTGGTGTTTACCGAGCTTTCCCCTTCAAAGTCATTCATCAAGCTTTTTGTCACAATGGAAAAAGTCTTTCAAATGACTTAGCAAATAGTGAAAAGTCTTTTGCCAAGTTAGCATTGTGGTTGCTCTTAGTATGCATCAACATTTCTAATTGAACTTTTCTCATATAAACAACCTTATATTTTTTTGCTATTTAAGACTATTTTATATAACAAACTTTCTTTGTCAAATATCTAACAAATATTTAGCGACTTCTTTAATAAAAAATAGACTGGCGAGAAAGTCTCTAGATTACGAACAAAACGAGCTCAATATTAATATGATACGTACGATTTTATAAAAAAAAAGTCCAAATTTAATATGTATTTAAAAAAGTCCCAAAAAGAGTGTCCAAAAACAAAAATTGGACAAATTATGATATGTGTAGTTAATGCTAGTTTTGATTGATAAAAAGTCATTTTTACTCTCATAGTTAATATAGAAATTAGGAATTTCGAAAAAATTGCATTTTTTTCTTTTAGTTTAATATGTACTAAAATTCTAACATTAAAATTTTTCAAATAGTTTTTATTCCATTGACATGTGTGTATGCCTATAAATCATATACAACAATCTAGGCCACTTTTATATCTTAAAAAAGTGTTGGTGACGGAAAAAATGGGTAAAACTCTTTTTACATTTTTATATGTATTGAAGATTTACAATCGGTAAATCTTTGTTTGACCAAAACATATTATATGCACAAAACATAATAATTATTTGAGTTTTTTTAGTTTTCTATATTCTATGAATATTGACGTTTTTGATAATTCAACTTGATGCTTTTAAATTCGATTGTAAAGCTAAAATTTTATATGTTTTAACACAAAGTATGACCATTAATCCTAAGTATAGCTGACACACTTATTTAACTATAATCATTAAACATATACAATATCAACTACATGGAGGTCAATGGTTTGAATATAACGAGGAGAAAATTAATCCCCTTGTGGCCTCGGAGGTTCACTTGAGCCGACTTCGGGCTACCTAAAAGGGTAGTTTCGCTGGTATTAGTCGGCTCATAATGTCGAGTCAGAAAACAGGTTAATTAAAAGAAAAAAATTACTAATTATCCTCAAGTTCATATAATATATAAAAGATTTAATAAATCTATTCTATTCATATGATTTCGATAATACTCTATAACATAACTTATAAAACAGAAAAAATAAAAATTATACATATATTAAAAAAAACATAATGTCAAAGCCCCGTGCGTGCACGGGCATTAAAACTAGTATTAGTCATTAATAGTTAAAGAAATGACTAATATGTAATTATGGAGAAAAGGAAAGTATAAGAATTATTTCTTTTTTTCCCTTAGCCAATTTGTTTCCTAATCTCCAAGAGGAGGTGAAATTACCTAACTTGCAAGCCAAGTTATGTAGGCTATATAAGGAGGTCTAGGGATTATTATTTGTCATAACTTGAAAAACTAATCCCTAAAATTCTCTCCTTCTCTCCCTATTGCTCGATCGGTCGAACCAAACCCCAAGGGTTTCGGTTTGTGTTTGTTCGACCGAAACCAACAACCCACAAGGGTTTTTCGTGTTGATTGATTCAAGAGTCAAAGGGGTTTGGTGGCTTTATCACTACTAGTACTAGCATACTTAATTGTTTGCTAAGAACGTATTGTGTGTGTTGAAGTAGAGAGATCTTACTTTAGATCTTGGGTGGTTTTAGCATGGTATCATTTATTATACACATGCGTATATTCAAGACGGTGTATTCGTTAATTGCTAAAAGGTACGCGTTCTTGATCCCTTTGTTAATTACATATTCTATACGTGTTTATTTATTCCGCTGCGTACTCGTGATCTTTAATGGTTAATAGTTGTAAAAACCCAACAGTGGCATCACGAGCCATCGTGTAGAATTTGTAGTTACAAGTAATAAAATTTGACAAAATTAGGGTTCTTGATTAATTTTTTAAGCCCTTTGGGCGTTTTATGCATAAAGATTCGATCTTTGTGCATCAAGATTCAATCTTTATTGGTTATAAAATTAATTAGACGAATTCTAGGTTGTATGAAATTTTATAAGATTAAAACTTGATGCGTTTAATTGTTAATTGATCGGTTTTATGTTTAAAATTAATTGTTAATTCGGCATCCATGATAAATACATGCAATTTATCATGGAGGGATATGTGATATAAATCTTGTTAATTGTTAAAAGCTTTATGCAAATATGATGATCAAGAATTCACACATAGACATTAAATTTATGTGGTTTCGATCCACGACTTTAAAAGCTAGGGAAGACCTTGGCTATGTCTTAATGGGGCCTAAAAGTTGCTTAAATTTTATGTGCTATGTGGTATATATTTGTATATGGCTTACGCAATCGATTATATCGATGGATGTGGCCGGAGTTTTTAGGACGAAGGAGCCTTATATGAATATATACATATTTTTTAATTATTAGATAATTAGGATCATAATTGATATTTGCATGACTTAATTGTTAAGTGTTGTTTTTGAATAAGTGTTATGTGTATTAGTTTTGTGTTTATATTGTTTTTATTTTAAGTTTGGACTTGTGAGAAAATAAAAGGGTTTTTCGAAAAATAAATATAAACATGACTAATAATTATGAAATCAGATTTATTATGGACTATTTTATAGTTCATAATGTGTTTTTCAAATAAAAGATTTAATTTTTATCAATGACGTAATTTGCAAAAGTACTACTTAGTTGCAAGGATAAGGTTCGGGGAGACTCATCAAGACTTCGGTCTTGTAGATACCATTACCCTATAATACCTGACTACGTTGTAGTTTCCTTACCTTGCATACTATTTAGGAAGTCGCGAATGGTCTAGGGTTTGAATGGTTTTTAACCATTCTTTAATCTTTTCCCGCGATAAAATATAAAATCTTTAAGTTTTGAAAACACGTTGAATCGTCAATTTTTAAAAGGTAACACTATTTATACATTAGATGTATAGAAAATAAGTGATACCGTAATAAATAACTTAATTGAGTAAAGTTTTTATTAAAATTTATGATACGAAGATGTATGCATGCTTCTTCGTACATATTTGCCACGTCAAATATTATACCCTTTAAATAAGTTATTGCCATCCAATTTGTAAGAACACTTGCAGATGCTTTTTACTATGCGTGAGACGTATGTAGATTGTAATCCCAATGTGATTATACACTTTTTCGTGAGACGTTAGTGTTACATAATCACAGTTCTTGATTGGACGACTTAATCAGTTTAGTGGTGAGACCTTAAACTCGAGGCATAGATGGGATGAAACATGCTTACTAGTATATTATTGTAATAAAGTAAGTCCCATAAGGTTCTAGGAATTGCACCGATGGCAATTATTGATCGTCAATTACCTTTTGAATACACCATTGCTAGCAGATCAACTGATGTGATGGTGGTATGTCAAGTTGGATCCTAGCCTTTAGAAAATTAATTGTTTAAAATGTTTAAACATGGGTAGTTAATTTTCTCTAAGGAATATTATCGAAAATACTAAAAATTGAATTTTGCGATTCTATTAATAGTATTAATGCAACGATAAACCGTAAACAAGGGTTTGTTTCTTTCTTGAAGAAGTCAAACCGAGACTCCTTTCCTTGTAAGGAACATGGAGACTCATTTATATCATCTTTCTTGCTCCGAAAAGTTATACTAGGAATGTAGAAATTGTCCTAATGTAACAAAACTCATAGAATACTGGTATGTGCTTAAATACACATACTTTTTTCTTAATAAAACAAGCTTAAATGACAAAAAACGGACATAAAATGCTAAATATATGCTTGTTTTGTGTTGAGTACTGTGCAGGTATCGGATATCAACAAAAAGACAAAAACAAGGCAAAAATAGACAAAACGAGCATGAGATTGTAAAGAAAAGCCGGAGCCGAGGACATTTTGCAAACCGGCCCAAATAACAATAAAAAGAATCGGCCCAAGAAAGAAGCCCAACTAAAGGACTTAACGACTGTTAGTCTCCACACCTGAAACATATCACATCGTTAGTCCTCAATCCATGACATCGTTAGTCCCTACACTAACGCCCGTTACCCGCTTCATCTTCATTTGAATGTATAATAAAATATGAAAAAAAATGGCGCATTGAATGGTCAAGGTCAAAGCAATTAATGTGCAGTTTCAAATTAAGGGATAAGTTCAAGCAATAAATGGGCGGTTTTAAGTTGATTGGCTGTGATTATTGCTTTCCATAAGCAATTTTAGAAGGTTTTGATGATGATTGCCAGTTTTTCCTCACAAGATGCACAACATTCCCCTATAAATAGGATGAAAATCACGCATTGAAAATCATCTGGGAGTAGTGTAGCTCTGTTTTAAATTATTTACAGTTTTTTTTTCTAAGCTCTTTCTTATTCTACTTTTCCTGTAATTTACTTTTATGTAAGCAAATACTCTTCTCAAGATTTGTATTCCATTTGATTTGTATCGAAGATTGGTTCGATTGATGTCTGATATGTTGTTGACAGAGACGGAGCCAGGAATTGGTATTAGGGGGGGCTCAAATTTTTTTTTTCTAATACTAGCATACAATTTCTTGTCTTGATTTAAACTGCTACAGTAATACGGTAAAATTAGTAAAATTAGTCATTTTTTGCGATTTTATGTCTCGATCCATATAACTAAAACATAATACATATTGTCATATTGAGATGAATAAAAACGTTTAAATTAGATAGAATTATAAATTTATGACACTTCTGTCAATTAGTATAACTAACCTATTAGCAAATAAAAATAAAACACAAAATGAAAATTACAAAAATCCATTTAAACGATTTGATGCAGTATTAAAAAGTGATATTTTAATATAATTTGTTGACAATTCTCTCTCGTTGATTTTGTATATATTTAATATTATAACACCAAGTACATATTTACTCCAACCTCACGTGTATATTACTGACAAAAAAAAAGATTATTATAGTAAAAAGCAAACTTTTCATCTTCTTCAACATTGGATCTCGGAAAAAATCCACTACGCCAGAACAGGAGTAAATTCTTCTTCTTCAACAGCTTAGTATGTGAGGGGGGGAGGGATTTGAGTTTTGAGTGAGAGACACTTAAAAAAAAGTCAAAATTAAAAAAAATACA
>BQNB010114161.1:7261-21807 GCA_026074375.1 Tanacetum coccineum
TCATTGTCCCACTTGCATTGCTTCCTTGTCTGTTTCAGCGTCTCCTCTTCAACAAACTCTGGCCTGGGGGTACTCAGAACATACGCAACCTTCAAAGCTGTGAGAAGGAAGTGCATCTTCTTCTGCCAACGCCTAAAGTCACTGCCCTCGAACTTGTCCAAATTTCCAAACTTCATCGTCATATCCTTCACAGAATCCGCCATGATTAAAACCAAACAATACTTCAATCTTTGTTAGAATTTCGGTGTGTTTATGAGTGGGTAATAATCAAACTATCCTGATATATTCTCTAAATCATGTTAAGATCACTTTCAGATTGAAGTATTTCGACCCTATATGCCTCGGGTTACACGAAATCCTCAATTGGATAATTCAGAGAAAAAACACTTTGTCTCTAAGGCACGAGAGATCAAAGCAATACACAGAAAGTTACTGTCTTCAAGAGATCAAACTGTATTGTATAACATAACCGAAAATCAGTTAATTTCGGTTATAGACGGTTGGCAGGAAATGTCACACTGTTGGGAAAAGGTGTGTCGGTTGGGGGGAAAACTGGTTGGAAGAAAACGGATAATGCGTTTGGATCACTAGATATACCGTTTGGGTCGGGCCCCAGCAAGGGGCTCTGCCCCTTGACCCCGCAAGGGGGCGCAGCCCCCTTGACCCCTGCACTTATTTTGGCGATATCGAGCTAGCTAGTACAAGCGTGCACTCCGCACCTCCTAACTTAACTATAACTTAACTTGACTTAGCCCTTGATCTCAAGTAAATCACAATTATATAAAATATACTGATGACACTAAAATCACCAACAACTAGAACAATAATTATTTGAATTTTGAATTTTGATTATTAGTCCCTTTTTTTAATTGAAAGTTAACGTGTTTGTTATTATTTCCATCAATAACTACACAAATAATTAACACATACTTGATGTCACGATCACATGAATGTTGCTTCCTGGACTCTCTCTCTTATATATAACACTTGATTCTTGTGGTTATGATTCACACACACAAACATATATATCAATCATTAGCTCCAGAGTCAAGCAACGATCGAACTTGTGAATGTGACGCTATCAGTATGAGCACGACGTGCTTCTCACCATTCACGTCTTAGATTTGTTTGTTATCTTACATTTTAAGGAGTTAGCCATACGATCCATTTTTTGCTTGTCAGTGTGATTTAGAAAAAAGTTTATGATAAAAATAATCTTACTAAAACGATCATATCAGGGCACATAATCCTTTGAATATGTCTTGCTACCTAAAGTAGAAAGTTAGTTTTAGTGACATTGTGATCGACCAACATATTATATGCAGATATACAGCGGTAACAGCAAATAGCTTCGATCTTGCGATTTTTGGCATGGACTTGAAACGAAGTGTTTTTATTGAATCTATTTTAATTTACATATTTCATGGCATCTTTCTTAACGTATTGAATATACATAGACGTTAATCGACAAGAATTAAAAGAAATTTCAATATGATTTTGCAATTTTTCTTGATCTAAAATTATAACACGTACACTATAATTTTCTAAAATTATAATCATTTCATGTTTTTGATTCTTTATACTTTAAGTCACCCTACTAAATTTCGTTGTTCAACAATGATAGGTTACGTTTTTGTGTCCTTGTCGTCGGGAAAAACACCACTTTATCTTCTTCAGCGGGTTTCCAACTGAAATAAATATTGTTTTATAAACAATTCATGGATGGAAACAACCAAGGATGTTTAAATAAGTATTTTATTTGTTACGAGTTGTTTTATAAGTAACCTGAAATGAGTGATAGTTGGTGGATAGGGAAAAACAGACATGCAAAACCCTCGCTAAGCTCGTGACATGGGCATCTCCGGTCCAACTCCAAATGGCATGATAGGCCTTGCTGAATCGAATGTTTTCTGTCACAAAAGTATATTGATGCAGTTATTATATATACACTTTGTCTCAAATTTCAGATAAATGCGAAGTTTTACCATTTTAAAAGCAATATAAACAAAACTACGACAGTTGGCATATTAGGATTGTTCATTGGGATAGTCGAGAAAATTAGAAACCTGCATCTCAAGGTAAAACACGAGCATCCTCAAAGTTATCACTAGTTCAGATGAACAGCTCGAAGCGTCGGTGAACACTTTTGCACCTTTGGAATTGTTTAATTACTTTTAGGAAGATTAAATCAGTAATAATTTAAGTTCAAGTAGCTGGGCACAAAGAAATAGCCATATTCACATCAGGATAACTGAAAATCTTGATGCATACGTTGTACGCTTACCTTTAATCTTGACGTCGGTTATTGCTCTCCTAAAAACACCACTAATAATATTGGAGAGTCTTTAAGTCTGTTACATCAACACTGACAATAAAGCAACAAAAATACGATTTAATTTCTTGCATGCACTTTTTCTTTAATTGTAGGTATGCGCTCTTTAGTATTGTTTTTTTTCAAAGAAAAAAAAAAAAAATAAAAAAAAAAAAAAATGAAGTAGAAATGATTAAAATTAGAAGAGAAGATTTAAAAAAGAAAAAAAAAGTGACCAAGACCCTCATGTTGTCAGTTAATTTTTCTCTTGTGATTCGATGAATGTCTATGTATTAATAAACTTTTTTAGACATAGACAATTTTAATTTTTATGAACTTACACAGATTGTGGTTATTAAAAAGGCATAGACTACTTGTATCGTCGCCCATTAAGCGCTATCCGTGTTGCGCTGTTTCTGGCTCTAATTGCATCGTGCTCTTCCTGCACATATATGGAAGTATGCGATTAAAAGGTGTGGTTTCGTATTGATTCACAATAAATTAAAATTCATATGTTGTTTTTGTGAATTCAAAATGTATCACCACACATGTCCATTTACCATACACACATTAACACATGTAACCGTGCAAAGGAGGGCGTGCGGATTTTGCATCATATAATGTTTGGGTTTTCTTTAGCAAATGTCATCTAATCTCTGTGTCAACCTTTGTCCATTAACCTTTTGACTTTAATTTCAACACTTTTGCACACTACTTTATTTTACCTTTGGACCAATAAGTCCAAATTGTGTCTCTCCTTGCCATGATAAAATGATAAAGTTTCAAGATAGATGTTCGAAAAAGTGTATTTTTTAATCAAGTTATTTTTATGTAAAGGAATAACCGGGTCAAGGTAGTTTGTATTCTTTTTTTTTTAAGGCAAAACAAACATTGTTTTGAAATCGGGTCTATTAAATCGGGGACCCGGTCGAGTCACCGGTGGCAACCGGGTTACGGTTTCAACGGTTGGCCCGCCGGTAACACCGGTTTTCATAAAAATAATTAAATTAATAATAGATAATATTTGCAATAATACAAAAAGTTATATATATAAATTATGAATATACCTTATATTTAGCCTATACTAATAAAAAACGTTTTATACAAAATATAACATGTACAAATAAATATTACGTTGCACTTATATTGAAAAAACTTACTTTATTTATAAAAAACATGAAATACCAAAACCCTGGCCGGGTCAATCCGAGGGGGATCTCGAGAACCGGGTTGACCCTGGACCGTTTGCTTCGTTCACTTTAGTTTAGCTCGCTGTCGTCCTTAGTTTCACTTCTGGAATTTTGTCGTAAGTGTCAGCCTGCTATTGCTTATCTTTCTGTTTAGTAGTTATGCCCATATTGAATGATTCGTTCAGCTTAAACCCGGTGCGGTCAAACGGGGTGTTTCGAAATATAAAACCCGTTTAATTTGATCCGTTTTTTCGACCGGAACCAGTTCAACCGATTGAACCGGCCGGGTCGAACCGGGTTTCAAAACATTGCAAAACACCTCCTATAAATCTTTTAGTTAAAACTTCTGTACTTTTATTAGTCATGTTTTTGTTAACTATGTTTGACATATTAGTACTGTACTTTACAAACAAACTGAAAAAAATGGGACAAATGGTTGACCCGAGCTGACCTGTTTGCATTTGACTAAAGTGTGTTCTAATGTAAAGGTGCGGAAATAACGAACCTTAAGCTGAGCAAGAGCGGATGGTGTGTCTGTGAGGTACTTAACCGCGAGAGTCATGGTGGTTGATGTGGTGTCATAACCTGCAACCAGCAAAGACACCAAGAAATCTACGATCTCGTAATATATAAGTTCTACATCATCACCTTCTCTGTCAAACAATGCCGCCAGCATGTCATTCTTCTTCACACCCTTTTCCCTTTCTATTCGCCGCTCTCTCACTACTAGATGTAGTGCCTCTGTCACCCTTTTCCTTGCCTTCAAACACACCCAATATCACAACACCATAGTTACCAATTTATTCTCACCCAATGAAAGTAATATCATTTTGAAAAACATTTTAGTAAGATGTATATAAATGTATATAGATATTATGATTTAATTGTTCTAATTAAAAAACTTCAGTTCGTTAGTTAATTACCTTTATGATAACAGAAAGTAAACATTTTAGGACGGAAGCCACTTAAAAATATGGAGTATGTCTAAAAGCAATTTTATCGATGACTACCTGTATCTGTATATACTTATAGTCTTTGTTTTATCAACTTTATATGTAATTTTTATATATTGGATACTCTTTTAAACTAATTAGTAAACATTTGTATAACGTATCTTGATGAAAAAAATTTATTGACTTGATAGAATTTCAAACTACACTTATCAAGGCAGAGACTAGCTAGCTTGTCCCATTTCAAAAATCAGTATTTGCAAAACTAGACTAGACAATAAGTTGATTCAAGTTGAACACTATTATTCAAAATAAGTCGTAACAGACTAGTGTTGTACTAGTACTACATTTGAAACAAAAGACCAAAACGACTAGTACCTGAATAGCGCGACGATACGTGAGGGAAAAGAAGGGGAGAGGAATGCAAAAGAAGCCTTCGATAACAAGCATGTATTCTTTCCTTAAATTCTCCGACCACTCACATGGCTCAATGCTTAGTAATTGTTTCAACGTTAACTCGAACTGTATATGCAGAATTTAATCCAAATAAACAAAATCACTTCATTATTCTTTTCCAGATTATAATTAACGTTGCACTGTACATGTTTTTTCATGATTCCAACTTTGGTACTTTTTTTTGGTATTTAATCATGGAATGGAATAAACACAAATGATTTTTCGTTCCTTACATTACTGTGTTTCACATATTGATGTTGGTTATGTACTAGATTGGGGAATGGGCACAATGACCTCAGAAACAACAGAGACGGCATCTTTAAGTTTCCATTTTATATAATAGTTCCACATAAATATTACTGTATTATTGCTGTTATATGGTATGGTAGTGTATCTAATTTCATAACAATATCCTTTATATAAAACAAAATTTAAAAGAAAGCGAAGAAAAGAAGAGATAACATAGAAAAGAAATGAAGTCAAAGAAAAAAACTATTTACCAAATGATAAAGCAATATGAATTAGTTAGGTATAAAATCTTTTGGCTATGCTTCTGTTTGGTGCAAGGTTTGGTTTGTTAATAATTTACTTTTTATACAACTAATTTAAAATATATTCAATTATTTTTAATGATTTGTAGTAAGGTAATTTTAAGGATCATTAAACATGTACGGCAGTATTATATCCTCAAAGGTAGAAGAATGTGTTTTTTACAACCACATGAATTTAGTCTATGTCCTTCTGTCACAATCATGTTGCTTTCTTTTAGCTAACTCGGGAACTAATGGTTGGTCTAACTCAGTTTACAAAACCGATGTCAACTAGGGAATGCATGTGCTGGTTATTTCAGTAGACAGTGTTGAGACTTGAGATTCAGTCACTGAAAATACTGCATAATCTTTTTTATGTTAAAAACACACTTTCAAAAAAAATTCCGAACGCCTTTTAAAAGCGGAGTAATGACCCTTAAATAACTTTAGTTTTTTTTTACATCGGAATATAATACTATTGTATTCTTGCAGCAATATCACAAGTTATGTCAACACACTTTTAAAACCTGCTGATTTAGTAGTATAAGGCATGACAAGACATTTTCATAATGTGTTACTAGTTTTATATTTATGAAACAGATTAATAGAACTCTAAGAACATATCATTACCTCTTTTAGCTTCATTCCTATAAGTTAGAATACACCAGTCCAAGAATGTCCAAGTTAGCCGAACCAACCGGTCTATTATCAGAGCTCCAACAAAATTGATCCGCTTAATATAGAGTGGAATAAGCAAAACTTAGTTAAGAATTGAATCTCCTATGTAAACCCTTTCATTTAACAACAAGGAATGTTTTAAACCAAATTCGTCTATGGAAACTCCAGGATTAACTGACTCAAACAACTTCCTCATTTTTGCAATATAAGAACTAATAGTATTTCCGCATCAGTCTGAGAGTAACTGTCCGTTCACCAAACAGTGTGTAGAGTAAATTCAGAACCATTTTTGATCACAACGAGTTGGCGTTCAATGAACGGTTCAGGGTTCTCAGTCTTGTATGCGGAAATGAGTTGAAATGTGTTTCTCACCAAACTATAGTAGGTAAACCGTGCTTCCTGGCGGGAGTATTGATACTCCGCCGAAAGCCGCTTTTCCGGCTCGAATGCGGAGGGATGATTTATTGTGAGAAAGAAAATGAAAGACAATGTGAAGCGTAGAGAATAGCTGTTATTAGAGTTCCATAGTGAATAGTGAATAGTGAATAAGTTTACAATTGTTTTGCGTGTGTGTTTTTTTTTCGAATATATGAGTATTTGTTTTTTCTCTCTCATAACGGTGCAAGCACACGAATGGGTTACTCATGAAAGTGAAAAAACGAACGAAAAAAAGTAGACAAGGAAGAGAGTGGAATTTAATGTCGGCATTAATTTGGAATTTTTTCAGAAGTTGTCATCACACTTGTACAATTCTCATTGAAAGTTGTACTGTTATGTCTTAATGTATCGGCAGGTTATAAAGACCTTCTAAAAAGTCATTTGTACTATTTCTGGTTTTTCGATTTTTTTCATTTTAAAAAAAATTTCTTTTATTTTTATAATTTTGTTTATATTATAAAACAGTGAAACACGGAATGCGGAACAAAAAATATAAAGATTAACAAGTCAAAAATATTAAACTGTCAAAAAGTACGAACAAAAACTGATAAAAAATCGCGTTATACTGTAAATGGAGGGAACAAAAGAACGATGCAAGTGGTTAAAAGTACAAAACATGATGGGTGGGTGGGGGACATCAATAGTAGCACCCCCTAAGTATGGATCCAAGTTTAGTGTGTTTGTTTAGAGCTGATTTAAAAAATGGGGAAATTTCTTAAATGGACCATTTAAGGTATCATCTTACGAAAACAGCCGGAGCACAAAAAAATTACAAAAATAAACTTTGTTTAACTAACCGTTAGATATGAGACATGTGGCAAGATCTTCGATAGTTTTTGCAGGTGAGTTTATAGATTTCGTTAAAGTGCGCTTGAGTTTTCATATAAAATGATGATGAGCACTTTAAATGGCCAAGCGCTCTCGAATTTTCTTGTGCGTCTCAAATATGACATAACTAAATGTTGATGAGCAATTTAGGAGACAAAGTGCTCCTGATTTCTCTTGTGCGCCTCAAATAATATAAAACAAAAAATCCAATCGCTCCCCATATTCTTTAGTTGCGCCTCAGATTAAGACAAACGAGGGCACTCTAAAAACAAGTGCTTCCGAATTCTCTTGTGCGCTGTAACAATTCGCATTTTCACATCATTTTACGTCAATAAATATTCAACTATTTATTTTAAACTTTTACGCGTCTACTTTTAATTTCAACCGTTTAGTTAAATCGCGTAAACTAAAAATCAACATTCAACATAAACGGCCATCAAACAAATAAAAGTTTACATCAATTAGGTGTTATATAATTATTACGAGGATAATTTATAACTTTTTATATTTTATTTTCATACTTTACGTAAAACGTTTTCGTTTCGCGATATTTAATACTTTTGCATACATGTGAACCTTTATACCTTTCTACACTTAACCAAATACCCACAATTATACCCAATACCCAAAATTTATATAATTCTTACACCTAAACCCCACCCAAACCGTCCGTATGTATACTCATACTCACAAAATCCATACCATGTTGTTTTAAGCATTACCATTTGCTTAATTTCCCATCTCTTACACAAAGAAAAAGCCTCATCACTTCTTATTAAGTAGTCATTCTTAGATGGTCTCCCCACATTAAACAAGTCTTAGATTATACTCCCCATGCAAGACTTATCCACTTTTCTTACACCTTAAGACAAAACCACTCCAACCCTCCCTAAAACTATGGCTTTGTGCAAATGGTTTTCTAGATATTTTGGGTATAAATAAGATCCTAATTGCAAGTAAACATTCACTTCTCATTTCTAACACTTAGCAAAAATCAAAACTCCTTTCTCTCCCAACCAAAACCCATGGCTCAATTTTGGCCAAAAGGGTTTTCATTTTCTTCCATTATCTTGATATTACAAGCATACAAGGGAGTTTAGGTTTGATATGTAAGGTATATCAAGGGTACTACAAGAACTAGGGTTCATTTGATCAAGGGTTTGCAAGAAGAAAAATTAAGGTTTTCTAATAAGGATTTTGGGTTGAAGATCTAGGTTTGATTGTATTCATCTTCTCCATTCATTCACCTAAGGTCTAACATAAAACATACGCTTTACATTATTACATTCATGTTTATTCATACATAATTGTTTATTGTTTAATCACATGTGCTTACAATATTATTTTATAAAGTTTATAAAATAAAACAAGCTCATACAAGATCAAATAAATTTCATATTTTCATGAGGAAAATGATGTTTAAAAATATGTTGGAATGCAAAAAATAATGTTTGAGATTTATTTGACATATTAGAAAGTAATTAGTTTTCTTACTATTAAGTTGTTACAATTCTATTTATATGGTCTATGAAATAAATAGTTGTTTCTAACGACACATTTATATTTGGGACTGAGTGGTAACAGAACATGATGTACATTTAACTCATAGGGTACATAAAATTACAAAGGATGTTTGTTTACTAAGATTAAAGATTAGAGAGGATTTGTAATATTTAATTTATGTCAAAAGTTTAGTAAAACAAGTGTTTAGATAATAATGTTAAATGCGAAACATTTTGGATATTCTTGAAAATCTCTGAAAATCTTATAAAATAATATTATAAAGATTAAGATTCAAATATATTACATTTCCATGACGATTGTCCGATGATATATAAAAAACTTAAGAAAAACGAATCATAACGAAGGAGAGGTATGAATTCTTCACAAGATAAATATATAAAAAATATTTCTATATATAGTTTTATTTTTATTTTGTAAACATTTATATTTTAATAGTATCATCTCGACACGTATTTGTCTATACAAATAGTGCAACAAACTCTAAAACCCTTAATTATACAACATCTAACTAACATATAAAAAATCTAACTACAACACTGTTATAAATCAATAACCAATCTTTAAATACCAATCTATTACACTCTGCTTACAAACAGCAAAAATAAAACTTTTAAATATATTTCCAATTTTTACCTAGATCTTCCCCCCCACTAAACCAAACCTTACACACTTATTTACTTACAATCATACTTAATTTATAACCAAAAAAATATTATAGAACTGTCTTAAAAATCATATACAATCAAAAAACATACTTCATAGTACATAATCAATTCTAACTAAAACTTGAAAAATAAATCCCTCAAAACCATCAATTAATAAAATAAATAACTTAAACACACCAACCCAACCCTCACAAAATATCATACACATAATAAGTATAATAATACATGTTTTTTATATAACTTAATAACAAACAAAAAAAGAGTCCCGAGCCCAAAAAAACTAAAAAACAAACCCTTCCACAAAAAACTCCCACAACCCAACAACACAACACTCACCAATCTATTCACTCCAAACCTACAATATCTACTTAAACAAAAAATTTCCATTACATACAATTTGTCAAAAATCACACCCTAACTTATAAACCCAACTCAAACACACACCACCCCACAAATTTTCTATAAATCACCAAAAACTCTAAACACCCAATTAATACTAAAACAACACAACCAACTTATCTAATAATCATACAAAATTCAATTTAATTTTATCCTATCATTCAAATCTATAACTCACAACCAATTAATCATTCAAACCCCTCTAACCTATCCCCAATTATCTAAAACTTCCCCCCCCTAAAACCATAAAAACCAAACCAAACACACAAAAATTTTTTATATAACACTTCCACAACCCCAATAACCCAAAATATCAATCCTCACCTATAAACCCAACCATAAAACAAAAACCTAAAACAACAATATAAAACACAACACAAACCCCCTCTCTAATTTACACACAAAAACCATAAATCTACCCCACTCATTATACCCTCCATCATAAATAACCTAAAACTCTTTATTACCTCAACCAATAAAAACCGCGCCAAAATTTACTCCCCACCCAAAACCATAAACCGTTGACAATAAGCTACATGTTATATACTTTCAATGAAAATCTTTAGTTATAGTTTATGTTGTGCTTAGTGTATAATTTAAGCAAACCTTGATGTCTTTCGTATGTTATTATAAATGTCACAGTTTTAGAAATTGAGAAAAAACAACTACCGTTTGGATTAATCTACTATAAAACCACGACTATCAGTCGCAAATTATACTTTTTGTGTTGACGCAAAAGATAGGATCCTAGCTCTCGCATTTAACAGTTTATGTATTGTCATATCACTTCTGATCAGCTGTGTATGAGTGTCGACGTACAGGGACAGATTCACGAAACGTACATGTGTTCTACTGAGTGTTTTCTGTCTCTCCATCAGTAACTATCACCCTAAAAACTTGATGTGCTTCTGAAGAATTTTAGATTAGACACTATTTTAGTGGCTCCATAGCTACTCTATACAATCGTCTCGCCCTAGAGTGAAGAAGGTGCTGCTTTCAGTATCATTATCTTTGTTTTGACTGTAATGGGTAGATTCAGAATTCTTCTCCGCATAGAAATTAATGTGATTGTGCGTTATCTAGATTCTGTTACCCATCGAAACACCAGACATCCTTACCCACTCTTTTTGATTTTAAAACAAGTTGTGATATGTTGATGAGTACATTCTCGTTATGCTCGCTACATAGAGAAAGGTCAAAAACCTGTAAGTGAATACTAAGAAATAGAGATTAAATGAATAGAAAATGGAGTCAGTGTCTCCTACCCCCTTTATAGAACCTATGTGAATTTTCTGAGATAACATTGGCATATCTTATCGTTTTATAGAGTCTCTACTGTCCATTTAGTGTGACTGAATATAGGATTTTGGATTAGAGAGGAGATCTGTAGTCTATCACTGTTGATAGACACAAATCTTTGATTTTGTGTGTCAATACTAAATTGTGTGTACATATATGTCACTCGCATATACTTAGTTTTAGTGTAGTGTGTAGGAATTTTGGTGATAGTGCTATTGGAATATGTGTTGTTGTGTTCACTTTGTCACAACGTAAGTACAGTAACTCCTTTTAATAAGTGTTGTTCTCACATTAATACTTACAAAAAACCTATGCAGCTCACCAACTTTGTGATGGTGTATGGAGAGCACTCATAGAGTTGTAGTTGTAGAAGTACTAGTGTTCATGCGTGAGTGAGTATGTTTTCTAGTGATAGTCTTCGATTAGATATAATGCTGACTCGTGTGACGTTGGCGGGTTTGTGATAAGTGTTATAGTAATAAGGGATGAGGTCGCTGTTTAACTGTAATACTGACTACAGTAGAGGTCAGTACTCTCATAACTAGTGCATCGCGGATTTGTCCTCTGAGATCGACTGCGCTCGAAACAGTGTTGCGGAGTGAGACTTGTTACCGCTAGCCTGTGAAGCGAGCAACAGACCGGCGCCTCGCACACAGTTCGGGAGTGTCTTCGTGCAAGTGTACGGATTGACTATTCAGAATCGCCGGCTATGTATATAGTAGTGAGTAGAGTCTGTGGTCGGGTCAGAGATGTGATTAGTATTCAGGATGATGCCTGGTAAAACTGTTTCTCAGAGAGCTACTCGCTGATGGCGCTCGTCTGATCATATTTGTGTTGTCTGTAGATCCGTGGCAGAATAAATCGGCACTGTATTAGAAATCTATAAGCTGTTGCACTTACATTACGTGCGTACATGGCATAAACAAGTAATTCGCTCGCGAATGTATTAGTGATCAATGTGAGAGAATACGCGACTCTCGCACTAGACCTTTATTTGCTCTGCCATCTCGCTTAGAGAGATGTAACGAGCGAAACAAGAGGTTGTATAATTTCGCATGTGCGTTAGATAGAGAGGTGATTTGAACATAGAGACTTGTATGTGATAATGTCATCGTTGAAGATCATTTTCTTAGGTCTACAGTTAGTAGCAGAGATTAAGTATAGTACGAGTATGTCTGTTTAAGTGTTTGAGTAGAGAAATTCATGTTTGAGTTGTTGTTTTATGATTTTGTTAAATCTAGACTTCGAAGTGAAGTTAACTGACGGTGGGGATACGAGATAACATTGAGGAAATGTGTAGAGAGTAGCCTGTACGCTGAGATTCCCCGATTAGTGTTACTTCGTGTACGCATTGATGAGAATGTATCTTGAGAGTTTTAGCTGATGTTGACGCTAAGCCGAGCACTCTCCGCTCAGTTTGGTCTTGTGTAGAGAAAACGCTCTCGCCTGGGTTTCTGTTTGTACGAGCCTAGATTCTGTTGTAGATCATTGGTGACATCTCTGTATAAAGTGTACGGTGTGTAAATTCTTGTGCTGTAGTCTTGATAGAAGACCTGATTACGCGTTTTACATTATTAGGCTTGTACTCTGTAAGGTAATTATCATGATACGTGTGTTGCTTATAGTGACTTAGTGTGCGCATATGAAACTATGTTAGATGTATTTTTCAAATTTTCTATCCAACTCCATATGTAAACGAAAACTTTGTCGATTTTACTTTAATCTCTAATTATTTATGCAAGCCACCCTTATAACTATTGTTGCCTTTCTAGTAAGAGTATTCTTATTATCGGACTCTTTTTGAACTAGTTAGCTATTGTCTTATGACGATCTTACAGTTATCTCGCAAACCATTTTGTTGTCATCTTATAAACTACCTCGTTTCTATCTTGTAGAGTCACACAAGAAGTAAAGTGGCTTGCTCGTAGTCCTAACGCTTAGAAGTGAAAATTTTGTTTCTGTGTTTCCGTAAGTGCTCAATGCTTATTGTTGAACAATTATAGTCAAACTTATTTTTCTTAGACACTTTCGTATATACAAACTACAACCTTGTGACATTTGTGATGCCCTGGGCAAGGTGATCAAAAAATGCCACTATTAAATATTGTAAACAAACGACACACTTTCTTTTGCCTAAAAACAAAATCGCATATCGTCTAGATAAATAATTGAACTATATAATCTTTGCATTCAATAATAAATTCTAGTAACTAATGAGAATATTATGTTCACACTTAAACTCGAAGTTAAAGAAAGGGAGTTTTAACCCGTCACATATTTCTATTAAATTGATTCGAATAAAGTGTTCTAAGTGTTGTTTGTTTGTTAAGAGACTGAGTCTGAATTTGATTTGCGTATCTAAATCTGTGACAAAAACTCGTAATTCGAATAAAATAATGTGTATAATTAATAAGAACATAAAAAATTATTAGAACATATAAAAACTCCGGTAATTTATATAATAGGATTTACATAGTGGTGGAAGGCAAGCGGGCAACAAGCTGCGCAGCTAGCCCTTTTGGATTGCAAAGCCAATACGTTTAAAAACCACATCCACGGATCTAGGTGTCATAACATTGCTGTGCATAACCCGTTGAACTCGGCTGAGAAGCTCCACCGCCTCTGGTGCAAGGAAACCAAAGGTATCAAACGCAAAAGGAATAAACACGTGTTGATTTTCAATGCATGTTTTCTCGTGTTTTGTCACTGTGCCTGAGGCGGCTTTCAAAGCAGCCTGTCCGCTGTAAAACCCCTACTACTTAACCCCACGAGAGGAGAAACCCCGGTCAAATCCACGCACGCATGTTTCCCTCCAACCCACCCAAAAATCAAAACGTCAGCCGGTCTAATTGTAGATATTCCATCCGATGGGTCAGTTAAAAAGTTCACAGGTGCTTCTTTCTTGAAGGAGATCCCAGCACGCCTACATATGTCAAAAAGGACGTCTCTAACCATATCGTGTCGGTATTTGAATCCCGAGGGCTCTTTACAATGAACCGGATGTTCCCCAAAGGAATCCAAACATGCCTTACGACAAACAGGGCATATCGCATCAACCGAGAATAATGGAATCATGAGACGATACTTAAGGATACTGCGATATTCAACCGGTGACATATGTTGACCAAGCCCGTCTATGGGGATAGCTAGTAGAAAATCCTGAGCATGCGGTGCACGTAGACACTCAAAAACTGCTTTCTGTCTCATAGTCATGTCAAAGTGAACTTCCATATCCTTGAGCATTTCGCTAAAAAGGACATTCTTCAGTGTTTGTTGGG
>BQNB010114162.1:0-21807 GCA_026074375.1 Tanacetum coccineum
TTACACACTTGTTACGTGACCCCAGTGGGCCCCACCCACCACACCCTTTCAAATTTTCAATTTCATTTGTTTTTTCCCCAAACCCAAACACCCCCATTTCATTTTCAAAATTAGGGAAAACCATAAAACACACTATAAAACTAGATATCAAATCCCTAAATTCGCACACACTGTAAACACACACACTATCAATCGATCTATTTACAAAATAATTTGTGATAAATAACAGTAATGTCTGCAGAAGATGAGAAGCTGTTAAAAGAAGCGAAAAAGTTACCATGGGAAGATCGATTAGTACATAAAAACTGGAAGGTTCGAAACGATGCGAATATCGATTTAACCGCTTTATTCGACTCGATAACTGACCCTAAGGATCCACGTATTCGTGAATTAGGTATTATTTACAATTTCTAGGGTTTTGAATTTGTTTATTTATTGTAGATCTAAGTTTGTTAGGTTTTGATTGATGATTTTGTGTAATGTAGGTCATTTTTTTAGGAAGACGGTTGCGGATTCGAATGCGCCTGTTCAGGATAAGGCGCTTGATGCTTTGATTGCTTATTTGAAAGCTGCCGATGCCGACGCCGCGAGGTAGTATTTTATTTTATGTTTCTAGTGTCGTCGCATGATGAATTTGTTTAATTGTGTAAGCAACGTGATATAGTTTAGATAGTTAAAGGACGTTTGTAGTGTCGTCGCGTGATATAGTTTAGATAGTTAAACGACGTGATATGGTGTTAGATGCGTTGATTGGTTACTTGAAGGATGTGGATGCTGATGCCGTGAGGTTTTATTTTATTTTATGTTAATGTGTATGTTTGTAGTGTCGTCGTGTGACTGAATTGGTGCTATGAAGCTTATACTATAGAGTTTAGATAGTTACGCAACGTGATATAGGTTTTAGATGTGTTGATTGCTTACTTGAAAGCTGCATGCCGCGAGGTTTAATTTATTTTATGTTTGTGATGTTGCGTGATTAATTTGTTTAATTGTGTAAGGAAGTTGCGTGAATGTATTGGTGTTATGAAGCTTATACTATAGAGTTTAGATAGTTAAATGATGTGATATAGGTGTTAGATGATTTGGTTGCTTACTTGAAGGCTGCGGATGTTACAATGTGTATACAGAAGATTTGCGTGCCCTGTCTTGGTGTTATGAAGCATATTCCCCTAAGAGTTTAGATAGTTAAACGACGTGATATAGGTGTTAGATGATTTGGTTGCTTACTTGAAGGCTGCGGATGCTAATGCTGCCAGGTTTAATTTATTTTATGTTCGTGATGTTATGTTGCGCGATGAGTTTGTTTAATTGTGTAAGGAAGTTGCATGACTGTATTAGTGTTATACTGTTATGTAGTTTATGCAGTTTAGATAGTTAAATGTCGTGATATAGGTGTTATGTAGTTTAGATACTTTATTCAGGACAAGGCGCATGATGCGTTGGTTGCTTATATAAAAGCTGCCGATGCCGCGAGGTTTAATTTTATTTTATGTTGCCGATGAGTTTTTTAAATTGTTGTATGTAGCTTATAGTTTAGATAGTTAAGCAACATGATATAGGTGTTAGATGCTTTGATTGCTTACTTATAAGCTGTGGATGCTGATGGCGTTTTGTTTTTGTAATTTGGTTACTGGCAGTTTGATGCGTTGAAATGATGTGTTGTTTTTATTGTTTGTCTAAAGGCTGCGGAGGCTGATGTCGGTAGGTTTAAACCGTTTTGTTTCTTAGTTTTTGAAATGACCTGTTAGTGTTTGTAGAATTAAGTTTGTAGTAATTATAAGGCGTTAGATACTTTAATTGTTTGCGTAAAGGATGTGGATGCCAATGCCGTGAGGTTTAAACTGTTTCGTATCCTAGTTTTTGAAATGACGTGATCGTGTTTGTAGAATTAAGTTTGGAGTGGTTGTAAGGCGTTTGGATACTTCAATTGTTTGTATAAAGGATGTGGATGCCAATGCGCATGGTTTTATCTGTTTCGTGTTATGTGGTTACTGCGATTTGATGCTTTCGAGTAGTTATAAGGCGTTTAGATACATTTATTGTTTGCTTAATGCCTGTGGATGCTAATGCTGCAAGGTTTTATCTGTTTCGTTTCGTGATGTTGTTACTGTGAATTGATGCTTAAAAATGATGTATTGCTGTTTGTGGAATTTAGTTTGGAGTAATTACAAAAGGTTGTAAAAATCGCTCGGCGGTCGACCACCTTCAAGCGATAAATCGGTCTTGGCGGCGATTTATCGGTTTCTCGCCCGGAGACCCTAAATTATAAAGAAATATATATATATATATATATATATATATATTAGCAATATTCTAACAAAATATATATTAGCAATATATAAAGAAATTAATTAATTTTACAAAAATATATATTAGCAATATTCTAACAAAATAAGTCAATAACCACAAAAAACTATAAAGTTTAACATGCTTCAAAATTAAAAACCATAAGTCCACAACAGTTTAGACCCGATGTGTATGAGAAATGGGCTGTCCCAAAAGTTTAGACCCGATCCTAATATAAAACCCTAAATAAAACCTTTTTTTTAAGTCAAACAAAAAGTTTGACCGATATTGACCGATATGGACCGATATTTACCGATATTGACCAAAACCGATATTTATGACCGGTTAGTGAAATCTCGTATCGGTTGACCGCTGATAACCGATATATCGGCCGCCAAGACCGATATTTACAACACCGCATTAAATACTATAATTATTTCCTTAATGGATGTGGATGCCAATGCCGCATTGTTCTATCTGTTTTGTTACGTGGTTACTGCAATTTGATGCTTAAAAATGATGTATTGTTGCTTGTGGAATTAAGTTTCGAGCAGCTATAAGGCATTTAGATACATTTGTTGTTTGCTTAAAGGCTGTGGATGTTAATGCTGCAAGGTTCTGTCTGTTTCGTTTTCGTAGTATGGTTACTGTAGTTTGATGCGTTGTGGAGTTAAGTTTTGAGTAGTTTTAAGTTTGTATAACACGTTGGATGCTTTAATTGCTTACTTAAAAGCTGCCGGTACCAATGTATTATTTTTTGTGGACTTAAGTTCGGTAGTATGGTTAAAATGTTGTTTTGTTGAAACTAGTTTTTAAATGGTTGTTCTTGGTATGCACAACATGTTTAATTAAGGATTAGCGAGAGTACAAACTAAGTTTACATCAAGTCGTTTAATTGTATTAGCAAGAGTATGACAACATTGGTATTTTGTAGAATTTAATTGACGAAGATGTAATCTATGTTAGGGGTGGGATAATAGAGAAAAGGTTATCGAGAAATGTAGAATACTGCATATGTAGTTTTTTTGAACAGCAGACTCGCATGCGCACAACCACACTTTACCTACACTTTTGGACCCTAAACCACTTGACTGAGGGTAACTGATCTGCTCATTGGATTAAGCTAGGCCAAGGACCCGTCGGTTAGAATGCTACTTATCAAACTTAGAATGATAGATGCGTTTTTCTTTCTTAGAATGAGAATGCAGAATGTGGAAGGAGAATGTACTGTTTACTTAGAATAAATATGTTGGTAATATTGGAATGTATCGTGTTTGAAGCGCTTGTTATGTATTGTTATAGGTATGCCAAAGAAGTTTGCGATGCTGTTGTGGCAAAATGTCTTACGGGTCGGCCGAAGACGGTGGAGAAGGCACAGATGGTGTTTATGCTTTGGGTGGAGTTGGAAGCGGTAGATGTATTCCTGGTATGTTACGTGAAAATATTGCTTATATGCTTTATTTGAAGATGCGAATTTCAATTTTGTTAGAAATAGACTTACTCCCTATTGAGTAGTGATGACATGTAGATGACGTGATGATACTCCTCAAGCCTTTTGCATGCGATTTTAGTTCCCCTTTATAGATTCATATGCTGTATCATTACATGCTTCTCTGATTGACCTAAATCTATGCATGCCAAATTACACCATGTCTTAGTAAATGCGAAGTCTATTGCAGCTAAGTTTTTGTCCACCACTAAAAGTTAGGCGACACTGGTACTATTAAAACTACTATTGAAAGCAAGTGTTTCAGTGTTTACAATTAACATATCATAACCTATTCAAAATCAATAGTTATTTCAGTTTGATTATTGGTACCACTCTTAAAAACTAAATCAAAGTTTCCAAATGTTCACCATTTGTATCTTTATTACCATTGAAATCACTTCATACCGTGATACCTGTATCACCTTGCTGATGTTTGTCAACCACATTTGTTTCGCCTCAAAGTTGTACTTTTATGGGTACGCAATGTGCATTGTTTCTTTCTGTCACTTTAAATATGCTATATGTAGTCAAAATTGTTTCCTTACTCTTTATCGAATTATCTGTTGATAGGATGCTATGGAGAAAGCAATTAAACACAAAGTTGCTAAAGCTGTTGTTCCTGCCATAGATGTCATGTTTCAAGCCTTAAGGTTTGAGATTCATTATTGTTAAAAGATAGTATATATTATGAATGTTTTGTATGTTACTTTATGGTCAGCCCTCTATAATTCTGAAGTCCTCTGTCGTAATAACCAGTGAATTTGGTTCAAAAATTGTGCCACCAAAGAGAATATTAAAGATGCTTCCGGAACTCTTTGATCATCAAGATCAAAATGTCCGTGCTTCATCTAAAGGGCTGACGCTTGAGCTTTGTCGTTGGATTGGTAAAGACCCTGTTAAATCTATATTGTTCGAGAAAATGAGAGATACAATGGTATGTTGATAAGCTATTGATGTTTTGCTTTCACTTTTTTAGAATGTAATAAAAAACTAACTTTTAGCTTTTCTTCCCCTAAGAAAAAAGAGTTGGAGGCTGAGCTTGCCAGTGTCACGGGGTCTGCTAAGCCTACTCGCAAAATAAGGTTTGTGATTTATTTGAATTAGGTTTTGCATCGTTAGATGGTGATTGTTTAGTAAACTATTTTTATTTACTATAGAAACGTTAATGCTAATAGTTACAAATACTTGTTCTTTTTTTTGTCAGATCTGAACAAGACAAGGAACCAGAACAGGAGGTTGAGGCTGAGGCTGCAGGCTCTGGCCCTTCTGAAGAAGCTGCTGCTGAGAGTACGTGATCAACTTAAATGAATTTCTGTAAACTCTTTATTTAACAGTTGCATTGTTACTGATTTAAAATTGTGTGGCAGCTCCTCAGGAAATTGATGAATATGAACTTGTTGACCCTGTTGATATCCTAACACCTTTAGAGAAATCAGGGTTTTGGAATGGAGTGGTTAGTGCTCCTTCTCTCTAGTTTATAAAAGAATCAGCATGCCTTTATCTTGTTTAAATTTAAATGAGTATATATGTTACTTTCACTTTCAGAAAGCTACTAAGTGGTCTGAGCGAAAAGAAGCTGTAGCTGAATTGACTAAGCTTGCTTCAACAAAGAGGATTGCTCCTGGAGATTTTTCCGAAATATGCCGTACACTTAAAAAGGTGCCTAGAAATATCTGACTTAATTTACCTAACAGTCCCGAATCTTGTATGCTTTTGTGGATTTGATTCTAACAATCTGCTTTTTGCAATTGCTATCTTTGCAGCTTATTACAGATGTAAACATTGCTGTTGGAGTAGAAGCAGTACAAGCCCTTGGAAATCTTGCACTGGGACTAAGAACTAATTTCTCCGCAAGTTCACGTTTCATTCTTCCCGTTTTACTTGTAAGTGTGCACATTCTATCAATTTTTATATTTTTTATAGAGTTACAGGTGGCTGCAGCTAACATCTTTTCACATCATTTAGTCAATGTTTCGTTATTCCTGGGGGTTCTTATATATTGGCTTTCATTTTATATAACTTGTATTGTTTGTAATAGGAAAAATTGAAAGAGAAAAAACCTACTATGACGGAAGCACTTACCAATACTCTCCAAGCAATCCACAAGGCTGGATGTGTGACACTTGCTGATATTGTTGAAGGTAGGGTGTATACTCTTAAAAATCTATATTTTAAGAGCTGTAACAATCTTATATTTACCTAGTTATAGCATCATACGTTTGTCTGTTGAAAATGGCTGCTGTAATATGAACTCCCATTAATGGCTTTTGTTATAATTTTGTTAAGGCACTAATATCAAGCCGAAATGGTTTTACAACAGATATTAAAGCAGCTGTTAAAAATAAAGTTCCACTTGTGCGTTCGCTAACACTAAATTGGGTGACCCATTGCATCGAAACGAGCAACAAGGCTGTCATTCTTAAAGTTCACAAGGACTACGTTCCGATTTGTATGGAGGTTGGTGAATTGGGTTCAGATATGATTTAATACTTGGATCATATTATTTGGTTTTAGTTTCTTAAGACAAACTATTATTTTGGTTTTTGTAGTGTCTTAATGACGGGACACCTGATGTCAGGGATGCTGCATTTTCAGTTTTGGCAGCAATAGCAAAGGTATACCTTATATCCTTTTTTATAGCTATCAGCTGATACTTTTATCTAATATTAACTGCACATTATATCATTTCTCTGTTTCCTCTTTCTAGTTGGTTGGCATGAGGCCTTTGGAAAAGTCATTGGAGAAACTCGATGATGTCAGGCAAAAGAAGCTTTCAGAAATGATTGGTGTTTCTGGAAGCGGGGCTCCAACCGTTACAGGCTCAGGTTTAAAGATGTTTATTTAAATATTTTTCTCTCGAACTAGAGTCACTCATCCACGTATCACATTTACTCATTAATTTTTTTCTTTTGCAACAGTTGCGTCGTTAGGTGGAGCTGCTTCAACTGCAGCGGTATGTTTGTTTTTATGTTTCTTTAATTTTTATTTTTGCTAAGTCAATAGTACTATTTAGGTATACGAAAAGTGTCGTAGATAGCTTGAAGGAGATATTGAAAATACACTATTACGGAGTATATGTAATTAGTAAATACCAAGAGTATTGATGTGTGACTATCTACATTCTACCTCTCCCATACTCTGCTTAGTAGGGATCGGGTATTGTTGCTGCTGTAAATAGTAAATATCAAGAGTGGTTTTTGAGATTACAGCTTGTATGGTGCTCTATTAAGACAACATAGGGTTTCAGTGTGACTTTGAAACTTGTTGCTTATGCTATATTGATACTCGATAAGAATATATGTTGGTCAAGAGTATTCTGAATCAAGACTATAAGATAACATTACACGACATATGTGTGCAGGCTGCTAATGGAGGTCCTGTGAGAAGGTCAGCAGCAAGTATGCTTAGTGGGAAGAAGCCTGTTCCAGCGGCTGTGAGTTTCATCTATTACCCATATATGAATGTTTGATTTTTTTATTATTCTTTTTGGCATTTATCTCAAAATTTAAATTTGCTCTATTGGTTTTCAAGCCTGCTGCTAAGAAGGCGGCTGGTCCTGCGAAGACTGCTGCTGGCAAGAAAGCAGATGTACCAAGTCAAAACAAAAAAGTTGAACCCGAAGATGTTGAGGTAAGTTAATCTTTCAGAAACACACTCGGTAACTCATACTCCGAAGTAATTGTGATATAAAAGTTCTGGATGAACACTTCTTTCTTAACAAAAAACGATGGCTTTCAGCCAGCTGAGATGACCCTTGAAGAGATTGAAAGCAGACTAGGATCTCTCATTCAAGTAGAAACTATTACCCAGTTGAAGAGTGCTGCTTGGAAAGAGCGACTTGAAGGTATCCACATATTCGGTCCTAACATGATAAATATGAATGGAACTTGGATATTACATTAAATATCTATTTAAAACCATGTTCACTTAGGGAATCAACTTTTTCTTTCTTTGTTACTAAGTATTATGATAATATTGCTATAAATGTTACTTGTGAGTACAGTGATTATGACTTTCACCAATATGCTTTTGCCCAAGTCACATCTAATTATATTTACGATGCTCTGACTTGCAGCAATTACCTCACTCAAAGAACAAGTTATAGCACTTCAAGAACTTGACCAGTCAGTTGAGATTCTAATCCGCTTACTCTGCACAATTCCTGGCTGGAGTGAGAAAAATGTGCAGGTTCAGCAACAAGTCATTGAAGTTGTAAGCCATATAGCTTCAACTGCAACAAAGTTCCCTAAGAAATGTGTTGTACTATGCATATCAGGTAATAAAGCTTACTATAAATCTTTCACTTGCTTTAAATCTGAGTTATTAAGATAGAGCATTGTTTTATGAGTTTGTTATACATCTGAGTTTATATTATTGCTTGGCGACAGGTATTTGTGAAAGGGTTGCTGATATTAAGACTCGTGCCCAAGCTATGAAATGCCTAACCACTTTCTCTGAAGCGGTGGGCCCAGGTTTTATATTTGAAAGAGTAAGTTTGGCTAATAATTATTTAATGAGCCCGAGCAAATGTTTTTTTAATTGCTTTTTTAATGTTTATTGCGACACTGAAATGATATTCAATGTTCTTTCTCTCAATTTTTTTAGATGTCCAAGATAATGAAAGAGCACAAAAACCCAAAGGTTCTTAGTGAGGGACTGTTGTGGATGGTATCTGCTGTTGACGATTTTGGTGTTGCACATTTAAAACTGAAGGATGTAATTGATTTCTGCAAAGATACTGGTTTACAATCAAGTGCCGCTGCTACTAGAAACGCTACCATTAAACTTATTGGTGTATTACACAAATTTGTTGGTCCTGATATCAAAGCATTCCTGTCAGATGTCAAGCCTGCCCTTCTTAGTGCTGTGGAGGCTGAGTGCGAGAAAAATCCTTTTGAGGTATGTATTTGTATTTTGCCTTTAAAATCATGATTATTTCTCTATTATATTTTTAAGCTTACTTACATATATTATCATCCAGGGGGCAGCTGCTGCACCAAAGAAGACTGTCAAGGCATCTGATTCGGTATCATCTGTCTCTGGTGGTGGGTTGGATAGTTTGCCACGTGAGGACATTAGTGGAAAGATAACACCAGAGCTTTTGAAAGGATTGGAGAGTTCTGATTGGAAGGTGATGATCATGTTTCTTACCTTTTTAATAACTATACATGAACATTGCACCAGAAGTCATACCTGAGTCATCTTGACATTGTTGATTATGCACAGTTGCGTTTGGAGTCTATAGAGGCAGTTAATAAAATAGTTGAAGAAGCTAACAAGCGTATTCAGCCTACCGGAACTGGTAATAGTTTGCATTGAATAGTTGTCGCAGGATATATGCACCAGATAAAACCAGTTTTATCTTACACTCATTTTATGTCATTCTTTCAGTGGAATTGTTTGGCGCTCTCAAAGCTCGGCTATATGACAGCAACAAAAATTTAATCATGGCTACTCTGACCTCTATAAGTGGTCTTGCATCTGCTATGGGACCTGCAATAGAGAAATCTAGCAAGGTCCATTGGATATTCCCATCTACATTTAATGCTGATATGCTTGGTCATCCAGTAGCAACAGATCTAATGTTTTATTATTTCAGGGAATTTTGTCAGATATTGTGAAATGCATTGGTGACAACAAGAAGCACATGAGAGAATGTACGTTGGCGACTTTGGACTCTTGGGTTGCTGCTACTCATCTTGATAAGATGGTCAGTTTCTTTTATATCTTTCTTGTTAAGTTCTATTTTTTTTTGTTTATTGTCGGAATAAATTGGTATTCTTTTATGTTTTTTTGACAGAGATATAAGTAAATCAAATGTAGTTACCTATGCCTCTTGGTCTTCTTTTTAGGTACCATATATTACTGCTTCTATGACTGATGCTAAACTCGGTGCTGATGGACGCAAGGACCTTTTTGACTGGTTGTCCAAACAACTTACAGGATTAGCAGAGTTTCCTGATGCCATTCAGTTGTTGAGACCAGTCGCTGTTGCTATGACGGTAATTAGTAGTTATAAACACTTTATTCATCATACTGATGTCAATAAATACTGTTCAGTTGCAAAGTTAAGTGATATCTGTCTGTTATCAGGATAAGTCTGCTGATGTTCGTAAAGCAGCCGAGGTGTGCTTTGGAGATATTGTTAGAGTCTGTGGACCACAAATGGTGTGTAAAACCCCACCTATATGTATACATATATTTTTTAACTAGTATAAACTTATGTTTTCATTCGCTATAGGTCATGAAAAATGTAAGAGATATTCAAGGACCCGCGTTGGCAATTGTTCTTGAACGATTGAAGTCACATGGTGCATTTCCAGAAGTACATGACAACGCAAGAGCTACCGGAACTGGGCCAACAGCGAAAACAACTTCAAAGATTGGGAAGTCTAACGGATACGGATCAAAGCCTGGAAGCAGAGCTGTATCTTCGGTATGACATGGCAGTTATACTTTGTTCTTTCCTATTTGTGAAATAAATATTCAGCTTGTTTCATTTTTGTATTTTAAGAGAGGGGTTCCAGCAAAGGGGTCAAAAGCAGAGTCTATAATGTCTGTTCAAGATATTAACATTCAGTCACAAGCTTTACTAAATATCAAGGACTCTAACAAGGTATCCTCTAAGCTACATTTACATAGTTATTAGGTAAAATTTTAAAATATTTCAGCTTATTGTAAGTGAGCATATTATGCTATCTGCTTGCAGGATGAAAGAGAGCGAATCGTGGTTCGTAGGTTTAAATTTGAAGAGTTGCGTTTGGAGCAGGTTCAGGATCTCGAGGTTGTCATTTATCTAGTTCTAGTTTAATTACGGTGCACCATTTTTCTTTTCGAATTAATGTTAAAGTTTTTTTTTTGAAACAGAGCGATCTGATGAGATACTTTAGGGAGGATTTGCACAGGCGGCTTTTGAGCACTGATTTTAAAAAGCAAGTTGATGGAATCGAGATGCTTCAGAGGGCACTTCCAACAACTGTAAAGGAAATAATTGAAGTTTTAGATATACTGTTGAAGTGGTTTGTGTTGCGATTCTGTGAATCTAACACATCTTGCCTATTAAAGGTGAGTTTTTTTTGTGATCATTCTCTTGTTTTATCAGTTACATTTATCACATGTTTTGGCGCTTATGTAAGAACCTTGTCATCTTTGTGAAACATGATTATAGGTGCTGGAATTCTTACCGGAGCTCTTTGACACATTAAGAAATGAGAACTACATCATGAACGAATCTGAAGCTTCTATCTTTCTTCCTTGTTTGGTTGAGAAGGTTATTCCTACCCTAGATTTGTCAAATATTGTCTCCTGATGGATGTTTGTGTTTTTTTTATACTTCATTGTAGGGTCTTCATGCTTACTAAATATCTTTTTAAAATGAGTTAAATGGCAATATTAGCTAAATTTCTTTTATTTAGCTAATTTTTTATTTGATATGTATGAGATAATACACACCTTGAATACGGCCCGATCTAGTGTTTTGAAATGGGCACTTCTAGTACTAAACAGAAGTTCAACGCTGATTTTAATCTCTTCGTGCAGACTGGTCACAACATCGAGAAACTGCGAGAGAAACTACGGGAATTAATGAAGCAAATCATACATGGTTATTCTGCTGCAAAAACTCTCCCCTATATTTTGGAAGGACTCCGTTCCAGAAATAACAGGACCAGAATCGAGTGTGCTGATCTTGTTGGGTTTTTGCTTGATAATCACAGTGCTGAGGTATTTGGCCGACCTACTTGTCATGTTTTTGCAGCTGAAGGTTACTAATGTCTATCTTCACCTCTATGCAGATAAATGGACAACTAAGATCTCTGGCAATGGTTGCAAGTCTAACAGCAGAACGAGATGGCGAACTTAGAAAAGCTGCATTAAATTGTCTAGCTACTGGTTATAAGATATTAGGTAAGTTTAAGGTTACATCTGTGTCTGAATGTTAACAAATGAAACATAGTACCCATTTAATAATCTGAATAATGGTTGTCCGCTAACTTTTGATGTAGGTGATGATATCTGGAAAAATGTTGGGAAATTGACAGAAGCACAAAGAAGCATGCTAGATGAAAAATTTAAGTGGAAAGTAAGTTATTAGATCCACTTCGTTCTGAACTATGTAGGCAAAAAGTATATAATCGTTCATAATAGTACATGTAATGCAGTGATGACCACGTTTATTGTGTGTCAGAAACAATGCTGATTTCTCATTGCTTTTTGGTTCTCTAAACCAATTTTGATTCTTTTAGGCCCGAGAAATGGACAAAAGAAGGGAAGGGAAGCCAGGTGAAGCAAGAGCTGCTTTAAGACGTTCTGTGAGGGAAAATGGGTAACCATTCTCTTTGCCATCCTTTTTATTTTTATCAGGTCTTGATTTTCGTAGTAAGCATGATTTTGTTGGTTATTGTAAACTAACCATTATAGTTCATTTAGTGACAAATTTACTATACCATTATAGTTCTCTTTATATATTGTTTTTGATTTGCTAATTCTTACCTTTTTATAGTTCTGAGGTTGCTGAGCAAAGTGGCGAAGTTTCACGGTCCATATCTGGACCAGTGGGTAGCAGGTAATATGAACCTCATGTTGTTTTTCCTTCTTCTCTGATATTCTTGTACTTCTATCCCTCATTAGCCTACTGACAAATTTGAGCTACTTAATTTGTGGTTTTAGGTTAGCTTTTACTCCCTCAGAACCTCAAAGGGAAAGGCATCCAATGGCACGACCATCTGTAATTGGCCCCACAGATTGGAATGAGGCTCTAGAGATCATTACATATGGCTCTCCTGAACAGGTGTGGATTAATACCCTTAGCTGTTTATTATCCGTAGTTCCTTGTAATTTCTTTTTTTTCCCTTCCATATGTTAGTTTCTCCGATTTACTTGTTGCTACTGCAGTTTAATTCTGTTTGTTAAAAATGTTGACTGAATGCACAAACTGTTCAATTGCAGTCTGTGGAAGGTATGAAAGTGGTGTGCCAGGAATTTGAAGCCATAAGTAAAGACCCCGAGGTCCATTTAGTGGACGATCTAATCACAGATGCTGACAGGCTTGTGTCTTGTTTAGCTGCTAAGGTACTTTAGTTGTTGTCTCATTTCATTCACTTGAATTTCATTCTTCATAATTTTTATTTACGTATATATATTTTCCAGGTTGCAAAGACGTTTGACATTAGCCTGATGGGTGCATCTTCAAGGTCTTGTAAATACGTTCTCAACACACTTATGCAGGTGATTCACCCTATTCTTTGGGATGCTGTTTTTTTATCAGCATGCTTAAAAGTTATAGTGCTTCAAGTAGAGTTTCTCATGCTAAAAGATTGTATTTTTTTGATAATTGCAGGCATTTCAGAATAAACGGTTTGCTCATGCTGTCAACCAGAGAACGCTTGACAATTTAATTACAGAGCTTTTGCTTTGGCTTTTAGATGAAAGGGTTCCAAGGATGGATGACGGCAGTCAACTTCTCAAAGCACTTAATGTTTTAATGCTCAAGATATTGGTGAGCTTAAGCCCCTAAACTCATCTACATATAATTGTTATTGTTTTCAGTTCACTGTATTGACTTTTTCATCCAATACAGGATAACGCCGAGCGTACATCGTCATTTGTAGTACTCATCAGTCTTTTAAAACCACTTGACCCTTCTAGATGGCCGTCTCCACCATCAAACGAATCTTTTGCCACAAGAAATATGAAGTTTTCAGATCTGGTTGTGAAATGCTTGATCAAACTTACAAAGGTTCTTCAAAGTACCATATACGAGGTTGACCTTGATCGCATTCTTCAAAGCATTCATGTATATCTGCAAGAACTCGGGATGGAGGAAATCAGGAGGAGGTTTGTATAATACTTTTGATATCTTAATTTGCTCTTTGTTTGTAGGTTCAAATTTCCCCCTTTTTCTTATATTTCTGCAACTACTATGAACAACTTGTAGAGCGGGAGCAGATGACAAGCCTTTGCGTATGGTTAAAACTGTTCTACATGAGCTTGTAAAACTTCGTGGCACTGCTATAAAAGGTCATCTATCTATGGTGCCAATAGATATGGAACCCCAGCCTATAATACTTGCCTACATCGATCTTAATCTTCAGGTAATTAATTCTTTAGTAGACTAGAGGATTAACTCATGTAATATGTGTTTAACACTTGTATTAATTTTATTTCTTATAAATATGTTAGACGTTGGCTGCTGCAAGAATGTTAACACCAACTGGGCCCACTGGCCAAACACATTGGGGTGATTCAATGGCCAATAATCCAATGCCTGCTGCTCATTCTGCGGATGCCCAATTGAAGGTCAGTTCTTTCTCTCTTTGTTCGACTTGGCTGGGCTGACAGGTTTTATTTATAAATAGTTAGTGTCAATTATGATTAAAAAGACTGAATTAATGTAATAGCCTACTTTGTTGCATAGCATGATTAGGGAAATTTTGTTGGCGACTTTTGGCTAAGATAAACTTTTTATATTACCTCTCTCTAGCACATGCTTTCTTGCTTCTAAACATTTGTATTGCGTTCACAGCAAGAATTGGCTGCAATATTTAAGAAAATTGGGGACAAACAAACATGCAGTATTGGTCTATATGAACTATACCGAATAACTCAGCTGTACCCAAAGGTAACATTACTCATTTTTATGCTCCAGTTTATGTTATCAAGTGTAGTTACTAGCTGATCACCGTGATAACTTAAAACTGTATTTTTTTTCAGGTCGACATATTTTCTCAACTTCAAAACGCAAGTGAAGCTTTTCGTACATACATTAGAGATGGCTTAGCTCAGGTCTGTATAACCTTTTCTTTAAGATATCCATGAGATTTTCCAGAATCTAATTTTATTTAGCATCTTTTACGTCAGATGGAAAAGAACGCTGCAGCTGGAAGAACTCCATCTAGCGTGCCTATGCCAACACCTCCGCCATCTGCCTTAAACCTGCCGTCTCCAAAATACGCACCTCTTTCGCCTGTACATACAAATTCTTTAAATGATGGGAAATCTGTTAATACTAAATCCGACCCCACGAATTTCAGTCTACCCCCATCTTCATATGCTGAAGATGACAGACCTGTTAACGTTATGGCCTCAAGAGGCCCAATCCCTGTTCGTTCAAATTATGGTTACCATCAAGAAGAGGAAGAAGATCATAGGAATGACAGGTCGGTTAATGTTATGCCTTCAAGAGGAGGTTCAATTCCTGTTCAATCAGATTTTAGGCAGCAGCATGTAGATGACCAAGGGAACGACAGGTTCCAATCTGGAGGTTTATTTCTGCTCAATCTTTAATTCATTAATCAGTATTTAATCAATTAATATTAATATTTTTAACTTTTTATAGTGTCTTAGGCCATGAAAAGTTTAATATCTGATTGTCGGATAAATTTTTAAAATTTCTTCTAATAATTGTATAAACATGTATAGCACACCATACAAGAAGTGCGATAGATTTTCCCATGAGGGCTTTGGTAAATTTGTCATGAAGTTTACATGTAATTAGTGTTTTATTTATTTGTAACAGCATGATTTATTAGATTATTAAAGTGGATATATCCATTAGATGCTAATTTTTTTATTTTATGATTTGCAGTTAGTAATAGTGGGATAGATGCAATAAGAGAAAGGATGAAGAGCATCCAGTTAGGATCTGTTGGGAACCCTGAGCCTGTAAATCGACCAATGGTGTACATGAATGGTAGTAACGAGGACCATCAATCTACCCATCACACAGATGAGGTAAGTTCAGTAGTTCCCGTTCATAGTGGTGTTCTACCCATGGATGAGAAGGCACTCTCTGGGCTACAAGCACGGATGGAGAGGCTCAAAAGTGGTTCAATGGACTCTTTCTAGGAAACTGTTAGGGTTTTGACATGTGTTGAGACTATTGAGCCATCAGCTGCGATTGCTGTTTGAAGTTATATTCTTGCCACACTAAGGTAAAGGAGGCTAAAATAGGTGGCTGTATCGTAATTTTTGATGTGAAGGGTGTGTAAATTTACCATTTAAGCATATATATTGTGTGCTCATATGCTTTGTGTCTTAGTAGGAAACGTGACAGTTTGTTAGGTTATCGAAAGCGCCTGCTTAGCCTCTCGAGTACGTTAAGATTTTATTGCTGGAACATGTTTGGGATGTTGAATTTTTTTCTAGGGCGACCCTTGTGTGATTGAAAATATGGTAAATGATAATTTAGCATCTTTCAAAACTTCTCGTCTTCTGTTCTCTTTATATAAAGATTGTGCTACTAACGTCTGCTAGCATCCTGATGTTGTCCTGATGCCTGTTAGCTTATCCATGCACCGAAGTTAAAAGTAAGAGCATAAACAAACTAAAATAAGTATAACAATCTTTCTATCTGTATTATAAAGTTCTATAACATATACTATAAGTTAAAAAAAATTGGAATAAATACTGAGCTGCATGATTTATGGTAGGGTGAGCATTATAGACTGCAGACTGAACCGAGCAAGCAGACCGCACCGAAGGTATTTTGGTCTGGTCCTTGACCCATCTTTTTAATCATTTTCGGTTCTTGGTTCGGTTTGATCTTACGCATAATCGGTTCTTGGTTCGGTTTGATCTTACGCATAATCGGACATTATGCTTTGTTAGACCGGAGTCCGGACCGATCTAGACATGAACCGAACATCTCGGTCGGGTCCTGTGTTTTGGGCCAAAATCAGTTTTTAGTCTGGTTTGATTTTCAAACCGTGCTCAGCCATTTAGCATACAAATCTGTATACATGATACAACATGCTGTATTAGTGGAATATGATGCGATGTTAATATGTTACAACTCTAAAGGTGATATGAATCTTGGGGCATCTCTCAACTTTAGTATTTCGACACCTAAAATGCAAATCTTATACGCGTGTTTAATTGTAAAATAATATATAATGAGTGTCTTTTTTTTAAAGGAAGAATGATGATTTTATATTTTACAAATTCAAATCATCCTGATTTTAGATTAAACAACACTCGCCTAATACTCTCTTTATCTTGTTTGTATTTATGTGAACTAAATAATCTTTGTGACATAACTGCTAATTAACTTTGTGTCGTTTAGTTGGTATGGGCTATATTGTTTATGTTTTAGTACTGGCTTACAGTTTTCTTTAGAAAACATTGTACTTTTATTTATTTATTTTAGAACGGCAAGTTAGTTATTAGTGATTCGAGCTTACAGTGACATCCAATTAGGCATTATGCAAAACTCGAACTTTCGATCATGAAGGAAAACCCCTACGGTGAGGCTCAAACCCGAGACATCTCGCATGTGATAAGAACCTTCCTAAAGGTACCCTTAATATGGTTGACATAACGAGAGTATTATATATTGACACAACGAGAGTATTATTTATTAAACCGGGAGAAAGTATTATATTGAGAAAGAAATAACGAGAGTACATTGTGAATGTTGACATACAAAGTACAAAATGTGTGTGTCTACACTAGGGGTGAGCAATGGTCTAAAACCGGACCGGACCGGCTAAGGAATTGGTCCAAAACACCGGACTCGGTCCGGTCCGGTCCGGTCGAACGGGCTATATGCTCTTACACATACATTTACGGATTTGAGGGCAAACTTAACCAAATCTACTTGCTAATTGAATAGAAAAATTTTAACAACAATACTCAATCCTGTAAAAACGAGGTATAGGAGAAAAAGTTTTAACAGAAAAAAAGAACTTAGAGTAAAGAATACCATACTCTTATCACAAATTTCAGCGACGTTACACTAAATAACCTAAACTAACAAGAAGCTAGGACATAAAAGCAGTAGAACACTGGTAGAACATTATGCTACAGTATTGTTGTGTACTCGACATGCTTAGTTATGTGAGCAAGATTTCTTGCATTCATAAGCAAACTTTTACAAGTATTTTAAGGTAAAAAATAATGAGTACACCAGCCAAGCCATGCCTAACTAACATAGTAAGGATTAGGGGAGACGAGCAGAGTTTGAGCATGCCAGAACTCGAGTTCGGCCCATTTACTATATATACAAAGTTTGAACTCTGACTCAAGTTGGTTTCGAGCCTTATATTTCTGGCTCTAGCACGGCTCATGAAAATTTCCAAAAGCTCAGGCTCGACTCATATTTGTGATGAGCGCTTAGACGAAATATAGCTTGACTCAAGCTCGTCTAGTTAAACACACCAAGCTCGACTCATTTATATATAGTTATACGTGTACGAAGTATATCTATGTACATATTTCTAACGCTCGTTTAACCTCGACATTAGCTTCGACAGTCACGTCAATTTTTGGGTATAAAGTTCGGATAGAAAACTTGTTTACTAAATGAGCCCCAAACTAGAGTTCAAAACTCGTTTCTCCCTTTTCTTTCGGCTTTCACGCTTAGCTCAAAATATGAAAGTTGTAAATCTCTCTTTTATCATAAAGTGGCTTTTTGAATCACGCAAAAAGAAGTTCGTATGAGGAAGTTATGGCCAAAATACTAAAACAACTAAACGAGATAAAATTGTTGTGATATTTTGGCCATAACTTTGCTTGTGTTTTGGCAAATGTATTACGAATATGGAATATTCAGCACAATGTATGGTGGAAAAGTGTTGCCAAATTGGATTAGGTGTAGAAGAAAGGGGCAATCAATTTTATTTACCATTCCATCATCTCCGAAAAAGCTCAAAGGATTGACTTTGTTAGATATAGTATTCACTTTAGTCAATAGGTTAGGGGGTTTAGTGTAAATTTAGCTCTAATTATAGATAGCCTATTAGAGTTATTGGTTTTCTCTACGGCCCTAATGCCCATCATTCTCCCTCATCTCATCAAAAGGAGGGAGGGGGGGGAAGGGTTTTATACTATTAATTCTTCCAACCTGTTCTCTCCCTCATCTCTATAAAAGGTGGCGAGGGGAGGTTTTGTACTTCATCTTCTCCTTACTCATAAAACATTAATATTGAGGGTTATATTTCTTGTGCATCTTTTTCTTTTCTGTCTTACATAATCTGTGGGGTGTGTTCCTCTTCAAGATCGGATTTATTCCGCATAGTAACCATGTTGGTTGGGTGAATCGTAATCCTACAAGTGGTATCAAGAGGCTCAGGTTCGCGGGTTCTCTGGTTAACTAGGATCGATCAAGAGAGGTTTTTTGTTGTTCGGTTTTTCTGGAAGAACATGATCCATTCTATTCTATTTGGGCTACCAGGTGTCGACAACAAAAGTTCTGGTGTTGAGGTTTTTTGACGTCAGGAACAATTAGGGTATCGACAGATAAGGTTCTTGAGTAATTCTTCGATTGTCCGGGTCCGTGAACAGTGTTAGAAGACTTAAGGGAGTTTCGCACAAAGGTACTTTGTTTGATTCGGTGTTGTGTAGGTTATATCACAAGGTTATCAGAAATTAACAATAAGGTATGGTCGGAGAATAAGTCATAAGACTTGTCCGAAGGGTTGCAAAGGTTTTATCTTGGTTACAAGAAATTGTTTTGCAAAAATAAAAGTACGACAAGGGTTACTTCAAAAAGCGTAGGTTACTTTCTTGAAGGGTTGTCGATTTGTTGGAGGGTTTTATGCCCATGATTTTTAAAAATCAGAGGTCTACACAACAATGTACGAAGAATGGGGTCGCCAAACATTTGGGTGTTATAGGATACAAGCTAGCAGAATGGGTTTGGTTATTAAGGAGGACGAACATGACACTCTTGGAAGGTACGTTGTTTTCTGATTCAGTTCTGGTCTGTCTAAGGTTTTTTGGGTAGAGGATACAGCATGTCTACAGATTAGTGACAAGGTCACCCATCATCACGATTGGATTAAGACACCTGTAGATAAGTTAGGGTTTTTTTTGGTTGGCTTGCTATTTAGCAAGGGCGCTTGAACGGTTAAGGTCAAGGCATATTCCTGGGATACCGTATAGGTATAGTGGGTATAAAGCTTTGGAGGTTTGATGACATTACTTCAAAGTAGTGCTTACGGAATATGGTTTTCAATATGACAAGGGGTAATACAAGAAAACTTTCATTTGGTTCTGGTGTAGGGTCGGTTCAATGCAGGTGTTGCAAGGAGCTGAGTTTGAGGTGGAACCACTGGACGGTCATACATTTGAGGTGGACTTCATGGGAATGTCGATCTGTAGTTGTTTCAAGGAAGTCAAACTAAGGATTGATATACTATCATACCAGCACGTGGATAGGGAGCAACATCAGTATGGGAATATTCAGTATAGAGATGGACAGTAATGAGGCTGCTCTTGCAGTTCGGTATTGGAGAAGTATATGCACATAGTCATTTACTTTCATAATACGGTTGCTTGTGAGTAATTTCCAGTGAAGGCTGGAATGAAAAGATGTATGGTGCTCGGTCAGATGTGTAATGTGTCTCAGCAACGGTGCATAGGAAATGCAGTTACTACAGTGACTGACAGTGTGGCTATTACTGGGAGTTACACCAGGTATGTTCATACATCTATTTCTCTATATAGATGGTATGGTTTTTTCTTGCGGATGCAGGCTGAGATCTAGATTACCAAGGGTTTGCTGGTTAAAGCAAAGGGACAATATACTTGTGGTTGAAGATTTCAGGGGATTAGAGTGGTAATACTCTTATGGGTGTCACAGGTCCAGGATTCACAATGAAAGTTGGTAAGACTTTGTTGAAGGGTGCAATCTTACGTCGTTGGAGGGTAGTCTATCAGGGGACTGTGATGGTGGAGGAAAAGAATGGTAAGTGGTAATGTATATATGCGGTTGGAAGCCAGGAGGTCTAGAGGGTAGTATCATGATGGTGCTGCATGAGGACTTGACATAGCATCCTGCAGATGTGGGTATGTGTTGGATAAGTTTGATCGTGGATTACAGATAGAGTACGGTTTTATGGATTTTGACTACGCCATGGGTAGATCCAATCACAAGGTAGGGTTTATGATATAAGGATGTGCAGACAGTGAGAGCTTTGATGCTGTACATGACGGTTTTTGTGAACAACTGAAGCGGCGTATATGACACTTACTAGGGCTTGGAAGAGGTAATATGGCTAAAGGGACTTTTGGGCAGAGTCAGGATATGAGCTAAGTTTTCGTTAGCAGGATTGCTACGGTGCCTTGGTAAAAGGCGGTTCCCGGTATGAGTTCCAGCACAGGGATCGAAGGTGTGCGTATCGGTTATTGACTAATAGTGATATAAGGTGAAAATTGTTTGATATAGTATTCACTTTAGTCAATAGGGTTAGGGGGTTTAGTGTAAATTTGCTCTAATTAAAAGCCATATTAAGGTTTTTGGGTTTTTCTCTAGGCCAAGCCCATCCTCCCCCTCATCTTTATAAAGGAGGTGATCAGGGGGATTGGGAAGGGTTTCATGATATTAATTCTTTCCAACCTGTTCTCTCACTATCTTTATAAAAGGAGGTTGAGGGGGAGGGTTTTGTATTCATTCTACTTCCTTACTCAATAAACATATAATATTGAAGGGTTATATTCTAGTGCATCTTTTTCTTTTCTTTCATACATAATTCTGCTGGGGTGTGTTCGTCCTCAAGATCGGCAAATTTTAACAACACCAACAAATAACTACCCAACAACACCACATTTATTCGCACTAGTAACCAGGTTGTAGGGTGATCGAATCCTACAGACTTTTTGCTATGTACATATATTAAAATTTCCATGTTCGAGGTCTGAAAAACAAGATGAGAATTTTGAATACCCATATCATCAGTTATTATATTTGCCACGTATCAAGATTAGTAATATACTGTATTAAAGAACCACACTTCGTTATAAAGGCATCATATTGACATGGTCAAGTGGAAAGAGTTTAATACTCTTAAGTCATTGGATGTTTAGGGAGAATGAGATGGAAGATAAACATCCAATGACTTAAGAGTATGAAACTTTTTCCACCCACATCGACCATATCAATATAATGCATGTATATCAAAGTGAGGTTCTTTGCAATATTAATAACTAGCTTAAAGACCCGTCTAACATCGGGTTATGTTTAAAGAGTTAATTTTTAAAGAATAACGCGTGTGAATAACGAAAAAAAAAGCAAAGAATATAATAATGTTTCATTA
>BQNB010114163.1:0-21807 GCA_026074375.1 Tanacetum coccineum
GACTATTGTACTATGAAATAATACCCCAGATTAGCTTCCACTGCTATATGTCAAAAATGAGGGTGTTATAGATTGGTATCAGAGCCACGGTTATAGAGAAAAAATTTGAAACCTTAACTATAACTACTTTTCTTTTTCCATCCAAGAAAGTCATCCGTGCCACTTTATCTCCCGAATAGTATGTAAAGATACATAACAATTATACTATTATATAAATAACTTATGTTATTTACCACTGGGTTGTTAACAGAGTGATGTCTTATCCCAACCACCCTTCTTCCGATATTAAGGATGCTTTTTCCTCTAACTTTCCGGATTATATCCCGGCTTCCCTGGACTATGTCCCAACTTCACCAGGAAATACTTATTCTAGCTCTTCAAATAACTTATTTGGTTTAGTTCCAATAGTTTCACCAACTCTTTCACTTTTTCATAATGACCCCTATATGAAGGTCATGCATGCATATTATGCTGAAAAATCACCTATTCCGCCGCCAACTATTATACCTCCATCTTTAATGCTATCTTCAATGTTTAATCCTCAAGAATTCTTTCTTCTTAAGGAATTATTGCCACTTAAGAAACAAGGCCGCGACCGATCATCCTCCTCTACTTCTGCCCTACCTCAAGCATTTGAGATAGGAGAAAGCTCTCGTAAGACAAGTCTGGAACGTCACGAGGAGCAAATTGAGGAAATTTTGAATCACCTAGATGAACTCTCTCTCGACCGCATTGAACACATAGAAGACAAAATAGAAGGTCTTGGAAATTGCCGGGTGATCATACAACAAGATTTTGATAATCTGGAAGCTGAACTTCGAGAATCTCGTACTCAAATTGCTAAACTTCAAAGAAAGCAAATAGGAAATAACAACAAGATTGCTTTGGCTCGCTTCAGGATTAGTAATCTAGAACAAATCATCAAAGATATTCAGGTTCGTCACCAAGCAGATAAGGAAAGTCTTCTGGATGCAATCTATGAACACAAGAACAGCCAGGAAGGACCATCAGACTATTAGATTAGATTCTAGCTATAGCTTTTGTTAGAACCTAGCCACGGGATGTGTGGTATAAATAACAACACTTGTCAAATTTTGACTATGTATAATACAAAGGCAAGTTGTTCATTATATAATATAATGGTGATCCCATTGTACTTCATTGCTTCATACTCATCCTATGTCCTATATTACATCTCCGTCTTCATCATTAGGATCTTCATTACCAGTTAAATTAACTAACTACCATCTCTAGACTATCCTTTTGATAAGTTTATCTCCACAAAGTTAGATATCATTATGAATCATACCGTGACTTCTAGAAAATGAACTAATAAGTCAGATGCTTGTTAGAATTCATATCAAATAAGTATCTATAATTTTGATATCACTATTGTGACAATGTTTATTTTTGAACTTTAAGCATTTTAAGGAAAGACTTGTGATATCATTCTTATTACGTGTTGTCTTATGTTGATAGAATGCCTCCCAAAAGGACATCAACATCTGAAGCACCAGCCATGACTCAGGCTGCCATCAGGAAACTAGTTGCTGACAGTGTTGCCGCAGCTCTGGAAGCACAAGCTGCAACAATGGCAAGTACTAACAATCCCAATAGGAACACCGGACCTACTAGAACTCCTGTAGCAAGAAAGGGAAACTATAAAGAGTTCATAAGCTGTCAACCTTTCTACTTCAATGGTACGGAAGGAGCAGTTGGCCTCATCCGCTGGTTTGAACGGACTGAATCAGTATTTTCTCATAGCAATTGTGCCGAGGAAAACAAAGTGACATTTGCTACTGGTACTCTGACTGATGATGCCTTGTCCTGGTGGAATGCATACGCCCAACCTATTGGAATAGAACAAGCTAACAAGATCACCTGGACTGAATTGAAAAGGCTCTTAACAAATAAGTATTGTCCTCTGACCAGAATTATGAGAAAATGATAGAAGTTTTCATCGGGGGATTGCCTCGAAGTATTGAAGGAAATGTTACCACCTCTAAACCTCAAACTCTAGAGGAAGCCATTAACATAGGCCAGAGGCTAATGGATCAGGTAACAAAGCACACTCCGATGCAAGTATAGTGATCACAAACGAAAGTTTGACGACAAAAGAACTTTCAACAACAACAACTACCGTAACACCAACACCAACAACCGCTACAATAATTACCAACCACAACAGAACAGAAGACAGGAAACCTTCAGGTCTTATGATGTCACTCCAACTGAAAACAATGGGTATATCGGAAACCGTCCCTTGTGTAAGAAATGCACTCTGCATCACACAGGACCTTGCACTGTTAAGTGTAATAATTGCAACAAGGTGGGCCATCTGACCAAGAATTGCATAAACAAGGGGCCAGCCATTGGAAGTAATCTGCTACCAGTGACAGTTACTTATCATGCCTGTGGAGAAAAAGGGCATTATGTAAATCAGTGCCGAAAGACCACCACCAACAACGCCCAGGGAAGAGCCTACATGTTGAGGGATAGGAATGCTCATCAAGACCCGAACGTAGTCACGGGTATGTTCCTTTAAAACCAACATCTAGCTAGAGTATTATTTGATTTTAGAGCCGATAAAAGCTTCGTATGCATATCTCTTTCCTCTAAGCTAAATATTCCACCCATTACAATAGACACCTTTTACAATATCGAAATGACTGACAGAAACTTAGTAAGCACAAACACCATGATTCAGGGTGAAACTCTGACTTTGTTAAACCAACCTTTCGAAATTGATCTTATGCCAATCAAACTCGGTAGTTTCGACGTCGTCATTGGTATCAAGCATCATGCTAGAATTATTTATGATGAGAAATTCATCCACATCCCAATCAACGATGAAACTTTGATCATCCGAGGTGACCAAAGTAAAACCCGACTAAATCTCATATCCTGTATAAAAACCGAAAGGCATATATCTCGAGGTTGTCAAGTTTTCATAGTCCAAGTAATGGAAAAGAAGTTTAACAGTAAAAGACTAGAATATATCCAGTAGTCAGAGAATTCCCCCGAAGTTTTCCTGAAGATCAACCTGGCCATCCTCCCGTTCGCCAATAGAATTCAAAATCGATCTGAATTCAGAAGGACCCTGTAGCCCGAGCACCTTATAGATTAGTTCCTTCAGAAATGCAGGAACTATCTAACCAACTTTAAGAGTTAGCAGATCGAGGTTTTATCCGACCAAGTACTTCACCCTGGGGAGCTCCTGACTTATTTGTCAAAAAGAAAGACGGATCTTTCAGGATGTGTATCGATTACTGTGAGTTGAATAAACTTACCGTAAAGAATCGTTACCTATTACCCAGGATTGATGACTTATTTAACCAACTTCAAGGTTCGAGTATGTACTCAAAGATTCACTTAAGATCAGGCTATCATCAACTGAGAGTCAGGTATAAAGATATTCCCAAGACTGCTTTCAGAACAAGATAAGGACACTATGAATTTCAAGTGATGCCATTTGGTTAACCTACGGGCCTAGCTGTAATCATGTATCTCATGAATCGGAATGTGTAAACCATACTTGGATAAATTTGTGATAATGTTCATTGATGATATTCACAACATACTCTCGTAACAAACACACCAAACAACTGAGAATAATCCTAGAATTACTCAAGAAAGAGAAGTTGTATGCCAAGTTCTCCAAGTGTGATTTCTGGATTCGTATCGTGCAATTTCTTAGACACTTAATTGATAGTCAAGGACTTCATGTTGACCCCGCCAAGATTGAAGCAGTTAAGAATTAGACATCTCCTACTACACCCACAAAAATACGTCAATTCTTAGGACTTGCCAGTTATTATCGGAGATTTATCAAAGATTTCTCGAAGATTGCAAAGTCTTTGACTGAATTAACCCAAAAAAACAAGAAGTATATCTGGGGCGAAGACCAAGAGATAGCTTTTCAACTGCTTAAACAGAAGCTATGTGAAGCTCCAATCTTAGCATTACCAGAAGGAAATGATGATTTTGTTGTTTACTGTGATGCATCCCATCAAGGTCTGGGAGCGGTGTTAATGCAAAGAGAGAAGGTTATTGCATATGCATCCCGACAACTTAAGCCTAATGAAGAAAACTATACCACTCATGATCTCGAATTAGGAGCAGTAGTGTTCGCTCTTAAAATTTGGAGACACTATCTGTATGGCACCAAATGTACTGTGTTCACTGATCATAAAAGTCTTCAGCATATCCTTGATCAGAAAGAGTTGAACATGAGACAACGCCGTTGGCTAGAATTGCTTGCAGATTACGATTGTAAAATTCGCTACCATCCTGGAAAGGCAAATGTCGTAGCAGATGCCTTAAGCCGGAACAAACTGAAGCACTCAAAGAAGAAAACATCAAGGCTGAAAACTTACGAGGAATGGACAAATCATTTGAAATACGTCCTGATGGAACCCGATGTATCAAGAATCGAAGTTGGTTACCACTCTTTGGTAATCTGAGAGACTTGATCATGCATGAGTCCCATAAATCGAAGTATTCCATTCACCCAGGTTCTGACAAAATGTATCAGGATCTAAAGAAACTCTATTGGTGGCCTAACATGAAGGCAATCATCGTTGAGTATGTTGGAAAATGTTTAACATGCTCTAGAGTTAAAGCAGAATGTCAGAAGCCATCCGGCTTACTGGTACAACCAGAGATTCCTATGTGGAAGTGGGAGAGAATAACAATGGATTTCATCACAAAACTACCCAAAACCTCAAACGGACATGACACAATCTGGGTCATTGTTGATCGCCTTACCAAATCCGCACATTTCATCCCTACCCGAGAGACAGATAGTATGGAAACCCTTACAAGATTGTACATAAAGGAAATAGTCTCCCGGCATGGAGTGCCAATATCTATCATCTCGGATCGTGACAGTCATTTCACATCCAGATTCTGGCAATCATTACAAAGTGCTTTGGGTACTCAATTAGACATGAGTACGGCATATCATCCTGAAACCGATGGACAAAGTGAAAGAACCATCCAAACACTTGAAGACATGCTTCGAGCCTGTGTTATAGATTTTGGAAAAGGATGGGAAAAACACTTACCATTAGTAGAATTTTCTTACAATAACAGTTACCATGCCAGTATTAAGGCAGCACCATTTGAGGCACTTTATGGTCGAAAGTGCAGATCACCTATTTGTTGGGCCGAAGTTAGAGATGTTCAACTTACGGGACCAGAAATAATCCATGAAACCACTGAAAAGATAGTGCAAATTCGACAACGCTTGCAAGCTGCAAGAGACCGGCAGAGAAGTTATGCCAATGTAAGACGAAAGCCTTTAGAATTTCAAGTTGGAGATCGTGTTATGTTGAAAGTATCACCTCGAAAAGGTGTCATTCATTTTGGAAAGCGAGGAAAGCTTAATCCCCGGTACATTGGACCATTCAAAATCCTTAAACGGATTGGCCCAGTGGCATATAAACTTGAGCTTCCTGAAGAGCTCAGTAATGTCCACAGTACTTTCCACGTTTCTAATCTAAAGAAATGCTTATCTGACGAATCCCTTGTCATTCCAATGAAAGAGCTTCGACTCGATGACAAACTCAACTTTGTGGAAGAACCAGTGGAGATCATGGATCGAGAAGTCAAGCAACTAAAACAAAGTCGTATTCCTATAGTCAAAGTAAGATGGAACTCTAAAAGAGGACCAGAATTTATGTGGGAACGCGAAGATCAAATTCGTGCCAAGTATCCACATCTGTTTTCAAACATCACTCTGGCATCCAACTAAATCTCGGGACGAGATTTCTTTTAAGGGAGGGAGACTATAACAACCCATAATTTTCATCAATGTAATTATCCATCTATTAAATTAGATGCACTGTAATATCCATCTATTAAATTAGATGCACTTTATATACCACCTTTTTACAGGGAAATTTTTGCTTTATCTCATTATGCAACGTAACTTGCATCTCTAAAGTAAACGAGCTCACGCAACCTACCAATGCCATCTCTATCTATGTTTATATCATGTAAACATCCTAATATGTCAAGTCTATATCTTAATATCATTTTTACCAAGTACATTATCCATTTAACGTACTTTTCAAAATGTTATATCAAAACAAGCATTAAACGTTAACGTTTACATCAAAACCCTAATTATATGTAATGTATACATATAAAATGAATGTACAAGCCTTTAAAGCATGTGTACAAGTATCATAGCACCACATTTGAATATCTTTTCCCTCCTAAATCAAGTTACAACTTTCTAAAGCTTAATGTACAAGTCAATAATGCAAGAAAGTCAAACTAGGTCATTTTACCTCCAAATTCATTCTAGTTTCTTACTACCACTTTAACACAAGGTACAAGCACTTAATGCATGACTTCTAAACCCTAAACCTAATCCCTAAATCATTCTAAAACCTAATCTAAAACCCTAAACCCTAAACGAAACCCTAAAACCCTAATTTCACTTTAAACCTAAAACTAAACCCTAAACCTTAAAACTAAGCCCTAAACCTTAATCCTAAACCCTAAACCTTAATCCTAACACTAATCCTAAACCCTAAACTATCTTAAACCCTAACCCTAACACGAATTAAAACCCTAACCCGAAATCAAACCAACCCGTCACCCTTTTTTCTTTCATTTTGACCCATTTTAAACCTAAGCTAGCACCCTAGCACCTCAAGCACCTCTATGACATCACCACCATGTCACCAAGCAGCCTACCAAGCACCTCCATCACCACCTTGGCCACCAAGTCTTGCTTTGTCACCTCCTTGTCACCCATATCCATTCGCACCCTTATAACTCCCACACCTTGCATTCCTAGTTTCCTAGCCCACCTTACTCATCACTAGCCCTCCCTTAGTCACTAATCTATAGCCCTTAACCCTTAGCCACCAAGAAAACTTGGGCACCAAGGGTTTTGAACCCTATAAATAGCCGAAACATGCAAACCATTCAAACACACCTCAAAAACTCATCACCACTCAAATGGAGTTCTAACTCAGACCAAGGAGGATCAAGAGAAGTCCCTAAGCTCAGAATAGAAGCCAAGAATCAAGAAAAAGGAGCCCTTGAAGTCGTTACTAGGCGTACGAACCCGAAAACCCCATTTCGACCCATTTTAGCTCAAGTAAGCTCAAAATCTTGTTCAATAAGCTTATAATCTGTATTAGAATGTTCATAATACTCTTAAGATCATATATGAACTCTTGTTAAAGCCTTGAATCCTCAAACCCATGCGTTTTTGATTAAAACCCTAAAAACGACCCGTTTTGATTTTCTAGCTAACGAATCCTTTTTCTAAACTTTTGTTACGTTAGATAATCTTATTTTAGCTTATTTTAATAAGCTATAACCTGCAAATATCATTTGGAATCCTAAAATAAGCTTGCATGGCTTTTTGGACTTGATTAGTAAATTATTTCCATCCAATGGGTATATATCGTAACTTTCTGAAATTTATAACTAGAGGGGCTGAAAATGTCATTTTTCTAAAGTTATAACTATAAGGAACTATCTTGCCAAGTTTCAAAGTTAAAGGTTTAAATTATATATACTTTATATATAAAGGACTAAACTTGTAAACGTTTATAAACCAAGGGTATATATTGCCATTTTTTCAAACTTAAAAATATAAAATATAATATTTTTATATAAATTATAAAAATATATATTAATGTTATAAAACTCAATTTCATTAAAACCCGACACATTAATCGTTATTAATCAACGATCGACGCATTATAAAACAATTACGTTATATAATTAACGTAACTTATCATCGACTAGCTTTTGAAGAAACTTAAAATCTTATCATATCACGTTACTAGGGAATTTCATGTGAGGGGTTCCATTTGGGTATTTGTTTTGACGAGTTTGTTGGGTTTACGATTTAAAGTGCCCTGACTCCTCAAACGATACTACATGGCCTCTGGATTATGATAGCCCGAATAGTGATACAATACTTCCATAAATTAATAAATCAAAGTAATACGTTAAACTTTATGAAGTTTTGAAACATAAACCATCACACTAAGACTTGACATATTACCCATGTTGCGTGTCTGAAGCCCGTTAGCTTCACTGATATACTTTTTGCCATCATCAGATTTTGCATGTTAAAGGTGAGTTCATAGCCTCGCATTTTAAATCTTCTAATGTTTTCATAAACCTGCGAGGGGGATACATGCTATAAACCATGAATACGAGCATTTTTCCAACTGTATGCTATCCTGATATATTATTGCCTAAGTCCTTACTTTTGCCATTAAGACCCCACTATCATGAACTGTTAATTACTTTTCGGATTAAGAGCGAATGCTATGAATAGATCTATTTGGGTCCGAGCTTCCCCGTTGGTGTACCTATACTTTCTGGTAACCAAACGCACTTCATTTGAAACACTATGCGGGTGTTTGGCAAAGGCACCCGTTGGGGTAACTTATTATAATTATTGATTATCTCAAGGTCTCGGTGCATGAGCTTAGGACAATAATAATGTTTTCTATAATAATTGTACTCATTGCAATTATTACACTTATGAGTGTATAACAACGTAACCCACTATTGAACTTGTATTCAAACTGTTTAACATAAACCTATGAATTTCACTCAACATTTGTGTTGACTTTTAGTATGTTTATCTCAGGTAACTGAGCACCTTATGGCACGGAGTGGCACGGACTTGAAGATGGCTAAACTATTATCATTCAAACTTTATGTTTTCATGTTGATTTTGGGACCTTTGTTTGTAAAAACTCTGATGAAATAATGAATGATAACTTATCTTTTAAAAACGTCTCTTTTATGTCGTTTTCTATGATTATGACTGTTAACTGTGAAATAATACCCCAGATTAGCTTCTGCCGCTATATGTCAAAAATAGGGGTGTTATACAAATCACCAAGAACGACAAAGAACATCATACTAGTTTAGTAAAAGAATAAAGTTTTGTTATCGAATCAAGTTATGTTATGAAGTCCTTAGCCATGAGAGGCTAAATCTCTCATGACTACTCGATGATGTTATGATAATGAATAAGTGTTTGGTATGATCATGATCTCTTTAATCTCAAGCTTATGTTGCAACCCTATTATATCTTATCTTGTCGGTTTTGCTTATCAATCTTAGATTATATAATCATATCGGTATAGGTTGAAAGACCCGTTATGATCTATGTGGTTTAAAAGATTTGTCTATGGTCTTTAACGTCTATGTCGATAAATCCACTTTCATAAACTGATAAACAAAATAAGCTTTTATATATTAGTAACTGGATTATTTGAGTGACATATTTGGTCTAGTTAACTAAATATAAGTATTGAGTTAATCAAGTTAATTTGTGAAAACGTTTTCTGACGAGAAATCCTTTTTATAAATTAAAGGTTCTATCTTCGAGGTCTTAATTATTTCCAGCACTTATGAATTATTTTCAACTATCCGAGTAGTTATCTTTATTATCACTGGTAAAACAAAAGTTACTTTCAAAACTGTTAAAGTCTATTTTCCTTCTGATTATTTGAACACTACTCAAATCCTTGTGGACGACCTGGTCTTACCTAAAAAGATTATACTACATACGTGGATTATACTTTTACCCGTGTGTTTCCCAATAATAAAATTGGTATTTTCAGTCATTATAAATTTAAAGCTTTTGAAACACATCACCTCTCCCCAGAACTCTTAACTCAGTCATGAGTAGGACAACATGGTATTAACCATCTCTTTTAGTACTCTATTTTTCCTTTCAGATATACCATTTTGTTATGGAGTATATTTATGGAGGTGTACGGGATTTGATTATACATGAATCGCATAAGTCAAAGTACTCCATCCACCCGGGATCTGACAAAATGTATCACGACCTCAAAGAGCTATATTGGTGGCCTAACATGAAAGCAGATATTGCCACATACGTCAGTAAATGCTTGACATGTTTTAAGGTCAAGGCCGAGTGTCAAAAACCATCAGGATTACTACAATAACCCGAGATTCCCGTATATAATTAGGAGAGAATCACAATGGATTTTGTTACTAAATTACCCAAAACACCGAGTGATTATGACGCCATTTGGGTAATTGTTGACCGTCTCACTAAATCTGCTCATTTTATTCCAATCAGAGAAACTTACAGTATGGACAAACTGACCAAGCTTTACATCAAGGAAATAGTTTTTAGACATGATGTGCCAATATCGATTATCTCAAATAGAGATAGCAAGTTCACTTCTAACTTTTGGCAGTCACTTCAGAAAGCTTTCGGAACTCAACTAGACATGAGTACTGCCTATCATCCACAAACTGACGGTCAAAGCGAAAGGACAATACAAACCCTGGAAGATATGCTAAGAGCTTGTATTATTGACTTCGGTAAAATTTGGGACAACCATTTACCGTTAGTCGAATTTTATTATAACAATAGTTATCATTCCAGTCTTAAATCCTTACCTTTTGAAGCATTGTATAGCCAAAAGTGTCGATCTCCTATTTGCTGGAGTGAGGTTGGCGATGTCCAACTCACATGTCCAGAGATTGTACAACAAAGAACTGAAAAGATTGTACAAATCAGAAATAGATTACAAGTTGCTAGAGATCGTCAAAAAAGCTATGCTGACACTAGACGAAAACCCTTGGAATTCCAAGTTGGAGACAGAGTTATGTTAAAAAGTCTGCATTTGGAAAGGCGGTATAATTTGTTTGAAAACGTGGGAAAAGTGATTCCACGATACATCGGGCCATTCAAAATCCTGGCTAGGATTGGTCCGGTGGCATATAAACTCGAACTACCCCAAGAATTAAATGAAATCCATAATACCTTCCACGTGTCAAATCTAAAGAAATGTCTGTCTGACGAAAACCTTGTCATCCCATTAGATGAAATCAAACTCGATGACAAGCTACATTTTATAGAAGAACATGTTGAAATAATGGACCGAGAGCCGAATCCCCATTGTTAAAGTACGTTGGAATTCTCGCCGAGGGCCAGAATATACCTAGGAAAGAGAAGATCAAATGCGACAAAAGTATCCGCATCTCTTCTCGGGCACATAAAACTAAATCACGAGGACGTGTTTCCTATATCGGGTGTAGATTGTAGCAATTTGCAATTTTTGGGTCAATATTTAAACCCCGACTTTCATTTATAAAATTTATTTTATGTAAATTTTTGCTTTTACGGGTAACCGGATAAGTTATTCTGCGTACATTATAAAACATGTACATTATTTATGAACCCGACTTTAGACTACATTTAGTCTACATGACTTACGTACTTTGATCATCTTACATATATACTTTATATGTTGTACTTTTATTTTTCGTGTTTACGTAAACTTTGCATGTTTCGTGTTTTGAGCTCTTGCATGCTACCCCAGTTAGACCATTAGCATTATGTTGTTTAACTTAACATTACAATTAAATATATATATATATAATATATATTATATATATATATATAAATATATTTATAGATATATATATTATATATATATATATATATATATATATATATATTCACACTAAGCAAGTTAAAATAAGCAAGAATGTGGTATATTAATTCGATATAATATTAAGGGTATATTGTAAACATGAGACTTTTTGTAAAACTTATATATTTGAAATATGATTTAAATATTTTTATAATTTGTGCTCTTTTAAATCACGTCTTAAATAAATGTCATGACTTATCATGCTTTTAAAACATGAGGCTTAGCTATGCTGTCATGCCACGCCTCACGTTATTTACAACCTTTCAATTAAATAGATGTTAAAATGACAATCCAAGACATATCTCATTGTCACATATCAAGTTTAAAAAAAACAACTTATAAATAAATAAAAAAGACAAGAAAACGTGAGCATTCTTCTTTCGGCTCTCCACGTAGTCATGTTAATGTGAAGTGTCAACATACCATTATGTTGATCACACGTGTTCCACAAAGCTAACATTATATTTTTCTTAACTACAAAGCTAACATGATCATTTTAGGGATGAGCACTGGTACTGAAATGGTACCTAAAACTAAAAACCGGCAACGTTTTGATTGGTACGGTTTTTTTTTCCGGAAGGAAAAAATTGACATGGTTACGTTCCCGGGACAACCGAAGGAGTATAACCCTGGTTACCGGGGGGTTCGGGTAAACCGATACCGTACCGGTTCGAGAACCGTTTTCCATTAGAAAACACATTCTGTTTGATCTATAAATTCTCGGTTATGAATGTATCCAATGTAGTTGTTATATAAGATGCATTTTCTCCTTTCAAAGTTATAATGTGTACATGTATGATGAATCAACTTTGTACAAATCAATATACAATCAAGATTTGAATACAAAACATAACCATGACCAAAAACAGTCGACTTAATGTCCTAGAACAAAAATGACTTGTCAACTAAAAGTTTAACTAATCTACCGTATCTATCATTTTAGTTCTTATACGTAAACTAAGTGTTATTACGTTCGCATTTTTTAATCAAAACGATCAGTATCACAGGTCTGAACTTTAATTTATAATAATTAAAAACATGTGTTTAGTTATGAGGATATTCTTTTAAAACCATAACAGTGTATGGGACAACCAATATTGGTGTTTCGATCGAGAAATTAGTTGAGAAACAAGACCATTCGAAATTCCTATTGGTACCAAAACCGGGATCTCCGTCTGGTACGTTACGTTTTTTTTTAGTTGGTACCGAATTTTTTTTCGGGATTTTCATGGTACCAGTACGATACGGGTCGGTACGGTACGGCTGCCGGTACCGTACCGTTTTTTCAAGGTACCATATGCTATCCCTAATTTCCATCCTATAAAATAGATACTCCCTCGGTCCTAATTTTTATTGTCCCACGTTTTTTTTCGGACCGTCACATTATTGTCCAACTACTAAAATAGATAGGGAAGTTTGATTAAAATTTTTACTATATTACCTTGGTTGAAAATTATTATTACAAACCTTTTAAAGAAGAATTTAATTAAATTGCTAGGATAAAAATTGTCCCCATTATGTCAAAAGTAAAAAAGAGAAAGCATTAATAAATGCATTTTTTTAAAACTGTGTGTTTTTTGTCGGAGGACAATAATTTTGGGACGGAGAGAGTATCATTTTATTTGGTCTAAGAACATTTCATGTATAGAAAATTTATTTGAAAAAAAAGGTTATAAGATTTTAAAAATGGTGAATGAGTTTAGGCTAGCATCTTTTGCCAACGATTATGGAGCTCGAGAATTCACTAGTGAAAGTCAAAGATGTGTCTAGTGAGGTTTACGTTTGAGGGTTGCTTTTAGTGATACTCGTTGTGCTTATTCTTGTACCCACGTTTTAATCGTTAAAGTGAGTTCATAGCCTCGCCTTTACTTATTTACATGCTTTATAAACCCCGCGAGGGAGATACATGCTAAAACATCTATTTACGGACAATTACTTTCAAAACTGTATGCTTTCCAGAATATATTATTGCTTGTGTCTAAGTCCTTTCATGCCATAAAGTCCCTCACATCATGGACCATTATATCATTGTGTTGGGAGGTGAAACGCGATTATTGTGGTAGGGCCTATGTGTTTGACGATCCGTTTGAGTTAGCCGAAGCGTAACCAAAAACACACTATATTTGTAACTCTAGGTATATGGCAATTACTTACACAAGGCCTTTATTATCTTATATATCATTATTGATATATACTGTCAGTTTTGAGTGCCATGAGCTTAGATGCAATAATATCTGTTTATATGATGATTGTATTCGTTGCAATTATTACTACAACTTTGAAAACTTGATTGTCCATTACATAAACCTATGAATTCACTCAACCATTGTGTTGACTTTTTAACATGTTATCTCAGGTTTTTCAGGTATATTGCTCGGAGGGAAGCCGCACGGATATGTACTAGACTTTACATTTTTATACATTCGACAAAATTTTACTTTTCAAGACATTATGTATTGTTAAACTGTTGGTACATGTTCATAAACTCTGATGTTTTTAATGCATCGAATGTGAAATTTATTTTAAAATATCTCTTTTTAAGGTCGTTTTTCGTGACTTGTACTTTATGCCTTGAATTCTCACCCCATGTTACCTTTCCGCTGCGTTGTGATTTTGGGGGTGTGACATATAATTGGTATTGATGACTAAATTTATTATTCAAATGTTGTTACAATTTATTGTGTTTCATATAATAAAATTCAATTTTCATTTCTTTTTCAAATACATTCAGTTTTCACTTTTCACATTCATATTCAAGAATTGTAGCAATATCCTTAGTATAGAAGTATAGATAAATAAAATCATAATATTCATTTTCTCTTTTTGCCTTTTTTATTTAAACCCGAGTCACAAATAATAACAAAAAATAAAATAAAGTTACATATGAATATATGAATCTTTGATAAAGTCACGATCATGAAAACTCTAATAGCACAACATATAATTTCGCTGGCTTTCTTTTTTTCTTTTTGCTTTTTCACTCGTGCAGCTAGACCTTTTATTTTATGGCTTACAATAGTGACGACATTCAGTGGTAGAGGGGTTTGTTGGTGGTGGGTTCGGTGTTGATGGGGTTACAATCATGGATGAGCTCGTTGGTGGAGGTGATTGGTGGTGTAGTGGTGGAGTTGGTGGGGGAGGGGGTGGACTTTATAGGCTTCATGAAACCCGTTATGCAAGGCTGCAAAGAAACCAACTTATATATACACAGTCTAAAAAATAACATACTTTCATTTTGAGAAAATGAGGCATACTTTTTTTAATGATTTAATCGTAGCCAATGTACCAACCTACAGAAACATGAATAAATTAGTATGAAAACATGGTAGAGAGAGAAGTGGTACCTATTAGAAGTGTAGATTCTAGAGAGAATAGGGATTTGAGTAGAGATTAATAGAAGTGATAGATTTTTTAGAATAGAGAGAATTATAGAAGAGATAGAGGTTATAGCAGAGCTAGAGAACTAACAGTAAGTAGTAGTATGATTAGAATGAAATTTGAGATAGAAGTGTTAGAAAAGATAGAAGTTTAGGAGAAGTGAAGAGAATAGAGAAGAGATAGAAAGAGTGAAATCATAGAGATTAAGAGAGAGAAAGAAGGAAAAGAAGAGAGAGATAGTAGGAGAGTTTTAGCGAGAAAGAAGAGAATTTAGAAGTAGAAGAAGAAGATAGAGAATTATTTAGAAGGAGAAGAAGGAGAATAGAAATAGGATTTTCTTAGAAGTGTTAAGAAGTTTGAGATAAGATTTTTTAATGATTTAATCGTAGCCAATGTACCAACCTACAGAAACATGAATAAATTAGTATGAAAACATGGTAGAAGTGGTTTACGATGATACTCATAACATGATATCTAAAACTGAGAACCAAAACGAAAGCAAAAAAGTGTGAATGTGATGAAGCTGGATATTGAGAAGAATAAGTGTTTATGTTTCTGTGTGTTTTTCAATGCAATTGTAGTCCCTATTTATAAGGGATTTACCCAAACTATAGTCAATGGAAATTAATGTGCCTATGAATTTCTTCCATAATTAGCCTCTATAATTATAAAAATTAGTGGTTATATGAACACATTAAATGCAGTCATTTAATGAGCAATTATATTACTTAAATGTTATTTACGTTTTTAATGTATGATCAATGTTATTTACGTTTTTAAAACCTTAGCTTTAAATGAGCAAATATATTACTTAAATGGTGCGTTTTTAAAACATTAGCCTTACGTGTTTATAAACCTTAATCCTTAAAATAGCAAGATTCCATGCATTAAATTTTTCAACATTTCTTATTTTAGCAGTTTTTCAACTTTCAAAAGAATCCAAAATTCTCTTTATAAGTAGTATAGATAAATCATCATAGACTACCTTTCACAGTTTACCAAAGTACATGCATGTATTAATGGTTTATGTATTTTACATAATCCAAATATCAAAACTAAATACTGTTGATTTACCTGAAAATTAACTAATCTTATGAAAACTGGAAATGCTCCATCACATACCGATGACCGCAATCCATTGAAACTGATACATAAAAGGCTCGCCATTATCGAAACACTGAAAACATATATATCACTTGTGTGAGAAGTTCATTATGTCACAAATAAAAAGATAATCATAATCACCTCACCATTATCCAAACATGTTATCGTTTTACAATACATTAAAAAAATATTATTATGATGCATTATCTTTATCAGTTGCAAATATATATAACTTGTAGTAATAATTTTCTTCAATTAACCATCATCATCTAATTGTATTAAACCCGAAATTTAAAAATAAACAGCCTTATTTCAAAATGGTAGAATCGACCTAAAAATGAATTGATATTATATCGCCTACAAAACCTACTTAAAAATACCAAATCATACTTCATAATCAAACCGATTCATACAAACAGTTTTCCCCCAATCCATACAAACGATTTTCCCCAAATTATTCAAAAATCATAGAAACAATCCTTGTGGGTACATCGTCTATGCAGATGGTGGCTTGAATGATTCGTCAAATGGTTGGTTAGACAACTCAGTAATCTGCAGTTAAATGAAAATTAGGGTTTCATTGATTAAATCCAAAGCATTATATTGTTAAAATTACAACAATAAATTCAATAATTGTAAACAAAAATCATACCATAAACCAATCATAAAAACAAAGGAAGATAAATTAAAAGTTACAAAATTTAGACCATAGCATAAACCTCATAGATTGAAACTGTTATTGTTTTGTTACTATTTTGAATCGGTGATAGATCATGGTGTTTTGTATCGGTCGTGTAATGGATTAATGGTGTTTTGAATCGGATAGATGGGTGCTTTTTTGGAATCGTTGACATAATTGAAGAATTAAAACTGATATTGAATTGATATTGGAGTTGTTGGAGTTGTAGAAGAGTATCCAAGAAGTTGTTACAATCATTTTTGAATCGGTGATATAGGGATGGCAATAAAACTCGTACCCGATGGGGACCCGATCTCCAAACCCGAATTGACTGGGGAATCCTCGAGTTGACTGGGGATGGGGATGGGGACGGGGAATCCCCGAATTATGAAACCGGGGATGGGGCGGGGATGGGGATAACATAAATCCCTGGCCCCATACCCGACCCTGAACTTTTTAATGTACAAATATATATAAATTATTTGTATATTAATACTACATGTACATGTATATGTATAAGTTAGTAAGTATTGACAAGTATTATACATGAAGTATGTATGTATGTATATGTCATATTTAATGAATCGACTACTTTTAAAATGTTAAGTACTAACTACATGTTATTCAACTAATATTTTTTCTGAATACACACATTCGATCCATTTTATTTATATAGTATATGTGATATTTTAGTATTTACGATGCTTTAAAGTTGAATGAAATTTTAATTAATCAAACTATGTGTTCTAAGACATTATGTAGGTCAATTCTTTATATTTTTGTTTAGTTTTGTAATTTTTATGCTCAATTTATAAGGGCAAAAAATCCCCGAATCCCCGTAGAGATCCCCGATCCCTATTGGGTACGGGGATGGGGATGTAAATCGATTCCCCGATGGGGATGGGGACGGGGATGGGGATGAGGCTGAGAAACGGGGATGGGGATGGTAAATAATATCCTCGAAATTCCCCGACCCATTGCCATCCCTACGGTGATAGTCAAAAGGGTTGATTTTAATGGCTGAATCAAAGACACAGAGAAAAATCCTATGTTTTGAATTCGTGGTTTGATAATGATGATGGTGTTTTTAAATTCATAATTTATTTTCGGAATGTTTTTATGACATTCAATTCATTGAAATTGTGAGTTGTCTATTTGAATGGTAAAGCTTACAGGAGAATATTTTGAAACGGTAAAGAAGAATGATTTTTGGAAAAATTAGTGCATTGCTTGTTGTACTAAAGTGGCTAATAAAGGAAATCCACCTCAACTTATTAATTAGAATTTTAATGCTAATAGCTTAAAATGATTTTTGGAATGGTTTTATGTGTTTTATGAATAATATTTTTTCATCCAGGAGTGGTTTATTAGTATGGTGCATTAGAGTATTGTATAAATGGGTTATTTTAGGAATAACATTAATGGGGTATTTAATTTTCGTGCTTAGAATACTTGTTCAAAACCTTATTATAATAAAGTATAAACTTGGTTTTATGACAAATTAAAAAGGACATTAAACTATGAAACTTGTTTTATTATAAGTTGATTGTTTTTGCGAAGTCATATCATCACTCGGGTTGGACTTTACATACGCTATGAAATAGGAAAAAATTATGTTGGAAGACCAAAATTTAATCCTATTTATTCTTTGAAATTTTGAGTTTCTTAATTTGTTGAAGTTATTTTAAAATAAAACGTACATTTGGATTATATGTCTTTTACATATTGAGGAACACATTTCATATTATACTACATATATAAAGAGCAATACTCGGAAGTCTTGTACTTTTTCACAAACTCAAAGACAAAATATACGGAAATAGTCTTTTTGGGTTATCGGTCCGTTGCAAAGTTAGTCTTAAATGGCTAACTTTGCAACGGAATCAGTGTTGCAAAAATCGGCCTAGGCGGCCGATTATCGGCGCCTAGGCGCTAGGCGGTGATTAACCGCCTTGATTTTCACTAATCGGCCTTAAAAATTGGTTTAGTAAAAAATGGTCAACATACCGATTAATCGGATGAAAATCGATCCCTCCTATAACCTTTTTCCACCGTCCGACCTCCACTTTAAATAGATTCCGTAGCTCACCGACCAGAACAGCCAACGAACAGATTCTCTACCAACCCAAAACCAATTACCCATCACAGGCTACCACCAAGACCATCCCCCTAACTGACTACGACTCTCCCCCCTACCAGTCCACCTCCTCCTTCAAGGAACTATGTAAATCATCTAAGTACATTCTGTGTAAAAATAATTGATTAAAAATGAAAAATCATTGTAATGTTTGGGGGGGGGTATTGAATGAATGTTGATGTGTTTTGTTAAAATATTCAGAATATTTATGTTTATTAGGATTATTATGCATATTTATTGAATATTATGGAGAATCATATATGATTTTTCCAATGAACAAATATGATTCTTTGTGTGAATCATATAAGATTCAAGCTAGTACAGTATCACTGTAAACCATGAGAATTACTATCAAACAAACACGATTCATTTATGTATAAGTAATCCAGAGGCAAACGAAGTTATTTTGGATCTATCTCGTAACGCTTATGGTACGTCATACTTTAAAAGTGCAAAAAGAGGATGGAGTACAAATTTCTTATGTCCCACTTTAAAATCTTCAAACCCAAATGTAATGTGTTTCAGATGATTTCATAGTAATCATTGTAATATATGTTCTATAATTCTTTCAATTTTAACTCTAATATACTATTGCAATCTACATCTTATGATTTCTGCAGATGGTATACATGATTACATATCTGGCAACAAATTTTAAAAAGTTAGTTTCCAAATGCACTACATATTCTAATCTTATGTTCAAGGCATTGACTTTTCACGCTAACAACAACTTAGCTAAGTAACTACTCTCCTTGACAATATTGCCATGGTGGCTTAATGATCTAACATCTGGAACATTGCCTTGCACATGTTTTCTCTTTACCTTGACAACCTAAACAGTGCTGGTCGTTTATTTCATGGTTTCTGGAGCTTAGATTAATTTGATTGAGGTCAATGGTAGTTGAAAATACATCTCAATCCCAGTGGATAATACCGAACAAGAGAAGCCGAAGAAACACTACTCGTATGGAACAATCAACTACAACACTTCTTGAATAAGTTTTGCGTTTCACAAATCATACTTTGTTTCTAGAACTTTGAATTTTTCTACTTTATTATTAGATCTAAGACTGTTGGAAAAGTGCTTTGAAGATCTAAACTGAATTACTTTATGTTTAATGTTCTAGTAAATTTGGTATTTTAAAGTGTTATTTGTAGAATCAATCTATAATGGTCTGTTGATAGAATCATATATGAATCAGTAATGAATCCTAAATATGATTCAGGAGCGAGATCATATATGATTCATGAATGATCATAATTTGATTCATGGATGTAATAATATATGATTTCTACAAATCATACACTTGACAAAAATAATAACTGAATGTACTAACAAAAAAAACATTAGTAAATTGTACTTAACCACAAATCATAATATGATTCAAGTTGAATTCATATAAGAATTCAACATGTAATCATATATGATTTGAATAAATCAATAGTAACATGTAAACGTAAAAAGATCCATCAAAGTATCAAGTAAAAATCCAGTATTCCAATAAAAAGATATAATCAGATTTGCATCTACAACTAAGTACTATGTTCAGATACCATACATCATTACTAGTATTCACAACATCTAAAAGTTACAATAGATATTTAACAAGTACAAAGCCATCAGTTGGCCACCAACTACCATTCACAACATAGACTACCATCTGTTTGTAATCCAAATCAAAATATTCTTCGTGCATGAACATTGAACTGACTCAACCTAGAATCTATGTAAAATCTTGAACCTCATGCGCCTTAACAACGAAACTTGCTCCTCCGATTCTTCACAAAGACCGACATCCCATTTTGCAATAGGATCACCAATGTAAGTCTCCATATGGAGCATCATAAACACGTGTAACTCTAAACATAATATCTTGGCAGTCTGGCACTTCAACTTTGAGATGTGTGATCTCAGTTTTGCTTCGTGTTTGGGATGATTATGCTCTTTCAGATACCTAGCAAATAACTTTTTCTACAATAAAAAAGGAGAAAAGCAAAGTAAAAAAACTAAACATATATCAAATGTAAAATCATTCACATGAATCATATATGATTTCATGCGAATCATATATGATTCACAGGAAATCATATATGATTCACATCTGAATACTTCCTTCTGACAACTTATTCTCTTTGTACACAAACACATTCTTCATTGATATCTTTCTCTGAATACTCTTTAGGAGGATTACCATAGACATTATGGACAACCCTGCTCTCATATAGTACTTCTAAACCTTCATGAATCTGTAACTCCACCTTGCATTTGTGTCATATAACCAGCGTTGCCCTCATCATATTCTTCCTCACTACCACTACCCTCTCCCTCATCAGCCTCCTCCTTACCTGAGTCTACTTGAATCATATATGATTCTACAGGTTTTATATCCGAGTCTACGGAACAAGCAATTATTGTTGGAAAAGTGCTTTGAAGATATAAATTGAATTACTTTATGTTTAATACTCTAGCAGATTTGGTATTTTAAAGTGTTTTGTAGAATCATATATATATACTATTCTTGTAGAATCATATATATACGGTTCTTGTAGAATCATATATGACTCATGGATGAATCATATATGATTCATGGATGAATCATATATGATTCATGGATGAATCATATTCTATTCATGGATGAATCATATTCGATTCATAGATGAATCATACTTGAAAAAAACATAACTAAATATACTCAACACAATAAACATAAGTAAATGTACTTAACACAAATCATATATGATTCATGATAAATCATATATGATTCAGTATGAACCATATATGATATGAATCATATATGATTTATCATGAATCATATATGATTTGCTTAATCAATGTAACAAGTGAAAATAAAAAGATTAATCAACGTAGCAAGTAAAAATCCATTTCATACCATATAGAATACCATCAGATTTTGCATAAAACTAGGTACTTGTTCAAACCTACATCAGTAGTAGTAGGATTCACAACATCTAAGTTACAAGAAAACACATCCAAAGTCAATCCAAAAAGTCAAAACCTTGATTGTTGGACCTTG